>JAEIIJ010019073.1:0-29303 GCA_018904815.1 Drosophila ogumai | reverse complement strand
TTCCGGCTTCCGGCTTTTAAATCGCCAGTCCTCTTCTGCCCTCGGGCTATTTACTCGCCAATCCTCTTCTTCCCCTTCCGGCTTCCGGCTTTTAAATCGCCAGTCCTCTCCTGCCCTCGGGCTATTTACTCGCCAGTCCTCTTCTTCCCCTTCCGGCTTCCGGCTTTTAAATCGCCAATCCTCTTCTGCTCTCGGGCTTTTTACCCGAAAGTCCTCTTCTTCCCCTTCCGCCCTGGGACTTTTCACCCGAAAGTCCTCTTCTTCCGCTTTCTGATCTTCGTTATGCCTTCCCAAGAGGCTTTTCAGGCGCCTCTGGAATTCAGAATATTCCGTACTCGTTAGCTGTTTCTGGAATTCGGGACGGTATGTAATGCCCGAAGTATTGATTTCCCTTTTCGCTTCCGGCCGACTCTGCCATCGTCGGCGATTCATCTCGATAATTTCCGTCTGCCGCTTCTGATGCTCGGCAGGATTCTGCATAATGCTGAGCTTCCGGCTCTCTATTTGTTCCTGATTGTTATTGAAATGCTTTTGGAACCTCTTCTGGGCCTCCAGGCGCCGCTCCTGCCGCTTCTGCTCATACGCCTGTTTGGAATGACGGTACAAGTTCTTGGCCATGTACAGGCGATCATTGCAATGGGACTCGTATCCGATCTCATTCAAGTTCTTGGCCTGGCTATCCCGCCAGGGACTCTCGCGGGGAGGCTTAGTAGCGCTCGGCGAATTGTAGATTGCTTCCATACGAGACTGGGTCAGATCATCGAAGGTATAGCGTTTGGCATAATGCCGCTTCTGCAGACAACGGAAGACACGGGACGGGGGCACGACATGACGGTTTAGGCTGCCGATTCGCCAGCAGTATGTCGCACCCAGACGGCCGACCTTAAACGTATTCATATTGCCAAAAACAGTGTCCGCAAAGGGACAAAAACTGATAATTTAGATTCCGTACTAAAATTTTAATAAGCCAAAACTTTGTGGTTACATAAATTTTCAAGACCAAAAAATGACCAAAAATTTTGTGTACTGAAGACTTTGAAAACTAGAAATACTATCATAGGTGGACGCCTAGACAGTCCAAAATCGAATGAAAAGTCAATGCTATCTTGGATGAACAAGGGAAAAAGGGGTCAATGATCCAGGGCCTACTCGATGTCTTAACTGGCTCTTGAAAGAGGGTCTTAAGATGTCTTTAAAATGTAGATTTACCACTTGTACAACTTTCATTTTTTTAAAGTTGTTTTTCAAGAACTTAGAGGTAAAGCTTGTGTGGTGATCCTCATTATTAAATGATTTTTATAATATTTTTTTGAATAATTTATTTTTAATAAATTATAATTTATATAACTTTATATAATCCTCATCATTCTTGATTCTATGGCAGCAACTTTTAAATGCATTACCATGATTACATGAAATCCCAAGCGGTCTGCCTTTGAACTGTACTTCACACCCTAAAAAAAGCAACTAAAAAATGGGTGATAATTAAAAAGTTATAATTATATGCAATTTTAAAGCAATGTCTAGACACCAACCTTCCGGTAGCCATAACCGCAACGTGCACTCCACTTCCATCTAATTTTGATAACAGATTTATAATGCACTTCCGCCGGCAGCTCAACTTGACACACTGAAAGAGGTGTCGTCTAGCTGGTTTCTCGGTCAAAATGCCCTCGATTGCCGGCTTCATCTTTCTTTTTCTTTAAACTCTTCACTGTTAGGCTAATGAACTTGAACCAAGCGATTTCATGGCTCGTTTCCTTGTCTCTCTTGTATTTCCTGCAGCTTGCCCCAACCGATTCCAACGCTCAGCAGCAAATTGGCGCCGCCGACGAATCTCGAGCCCTACACCATGGCTGTCATCACGGAACATGGCGGCACCAACTCCACCTCCGACTGCCCACCGGAGAACAACAACACCGGAATAGTGGCGAACGGGAAGCTCCGGGTGAATGGTTCCACCCAGCGGCAACAGCTGACCACGGCTCTTACGATTCCGGAGTTTTTTGCCCACAAAAATATCTTCCTCACCGGCGGCACTGGATTTCTGGGCACCGTTCTGATTGAAGCTCTGCTGGACACACATCCGGACATTGGAACCATTTACGTCCTGGTGCGGGGCAAGCGCAAGTTCGATCCGAACGAGCGGATCCGTCGTCTGCTCCAAAAGCCGGTAAGTCTAGTGGCGTTGCGGGACACGCCCCATTGACATGGATTTGCGCCCCCGAGGGCGACAGGGCATGTCATTAAAGCCAATTACGAGGCTTTTTATGAAGCGTTAATTTGTCCAAGTCGCCATCTCACCTCAAACGACCTCTTCCGCTGTGAGCCACGATCGGCGGTGTTTTTAGTTTCTTTTTTCTTTTTAATTATTTTCGTATTTTGACAACGACTATGGGTTACACTTTTTGGGAATGATAGCACAAATAATGCAAGAAATAATAATATTAATAATTATTTTAATAATTTCATCTTGTTAGTTCTTAAAAAGATTTTCTTTTATAAATTTTATTGTTTCTCTGGAACTTGTCTTTCAAATATAGCATAAATAAACAATAAAATCGATTTGAAAGAGCATGCATTCCGGCACAAACCTTCTATTATGTTTGCTCTTTCTCCTTACGAGACTCTTCACATATTGTTAATTATATTTTAAACGCATTTTGAATGGCGTAACCAAAAGCAGTTAAAAGCAAATGCTTTGTTGTCTTTAGACATTGCTTACCTGTTAGTATTTTTTCACCAAAAAAAAGGCTAAAGTACAAAAGAAGAAAACACTTAACTCTCAAAGCTAACAATCAAAATTTGTGTGGCTTAATGTGGGCGTGGATATTTACCAAGCCACCTTTCGACCGTGGAGTCATTAATTTCTTACAACCGAAAGTACACTGGAAATATATACAAATACTATTAATTTAAATATCTCCCAATACAAATATATTTAAATTTCATTTTATTAAATACAGATTTTCGAAAAGTACTCGGAGAAGACCCTGGCCAAGGTTGTCCCTGTTGTAGGAGAACTGAGTGAACCGAACTTTGGCTTCGCTCCCGAGCTCCTGCAGGAGCTTATTGACCGCGTCAATGTGATCTACCACAGTGCAGCCACCATCAAGTTCAGCTCCCCGCTGCGCACCGCCATCCGGACCAATCTCACGGGAACCATGCGCACCATCGAGTTGGCCAAACAGTTGAAGCAGCTTTCCGCCTACATCTACTGCTCGACGGCCTTCTGTAATAGCAATAATCGCGGCCTGATTGCCGAGGAAGTGTACAAGTCACAATTCGATCCGTACGAAATGATGAAGATGGCCGAGGACGATGCGGCCTGGGAGGACTTCACCGATCAGAAGTGCAAGGGTTATATCCGGGATCATCCCAATACGTATACGTTTACCAAGAATCTTTCCGAAAATCTGCTGATGGCCGAAATGTCTGGACTGCCAGCAGCCATAGTCAGGCCATCGATTGGTAAGTCACTTAAAGCGGGTTTCTCCACCTGTTTACACAACATAATAGCTGTGGTTAAGCCTAAGATTATCTTGCCATGTAATCAAAGTTCGGCACTTGACGAAAACTCAACTGCCAGTTTCGTAGGACGATTATAGACACGTACAGTGTTTTTAATTGATTATAACTGAACAACATGGTCGTTTTCACACGTTATGTTGGTATACGGCAGCTTAACTGATGCCAGAAAGTGGTATTTTGTTGTTTAGTTTGTTGATTTTTAAGCTTAAGAGGGATATTTAAACACTGAAAATGTTTGAAAGTTTAATTACAATATTAAGTCGGGTTACTTAAGTTAGAAAATACTTCAATATTTAACTATTCAAAGATAACCCTAACCAAAACTAGTGGCTAAATATCCTTTTCAACTCAATTTCTTCCCCTACAGTTTATGGCACCTTGGAGCACCCGATGAAGGGATGGGTGGGCAATGCAAACTCTGGTCATCTCGGCTTTCTGGCCGGTTTCGTGAAGGGAATCTTCCGAACAATGTGCGGAAGTGCAAATGCTGTGATCGACATTATACCATGCGACTATGTGATCAATTCATCCTTGGTCATGGGCTGGTACGTGGGCACCCGGAAGCTGGAGCAACCGGAGATCATTCACTGCACCTCCGGGGAGGTTAACCCGCTGACCCTCTCCGAGTTCTGTACGATCATCAATGACAGTGTGGAGCGGCATCCGCCCAACAGTTTCGTATGGAAGCCGGCGACGAAACTGCGCAATGGTTGGCGTTACAATCTATTCTTCTATCTTTTCCATCTGCTGCCAGCCATGGTCTTCATTATACCAGAAAAGCTTTTCGGAATTGGAATGCCACAACATACGTAAGATACAGAATCTAAGACTTAACTCCTACCATAATATTAAAATGTATGATATCTTTCAGGGCCTACGAGTACATGCGGGTGTTCCAGAAGGGCACAAAGGCCTTCGACTACTTCCTGGACAAGGACTTCCGCTACTCCTTGAAGAATGCCCTGCGCATCTCAGCTTTAATACCGGAAAGCGATCGGAGACGCTATAATTTCGATGCCAGCCAGTGCGATTGGTCGGAGTTCATCGATCGTTGCCTGATTGGCATTCGGCGTTTCTACTTCAAGGAGTCGGCAGTGACCACAGAATGGCATCGCAACTACTGGAAGGTGTAAGTATACTTCGCTCTGTATGAAAGTCTTATCTGTTTAATAAACTCTTTTCCCATCAGCTTTAATTTCCTCTACTATGCGGGCTATGCTGTCATCTTCGCCGTCCTGTACTTTTCACTGACCTTTTCTCTGGGCCTGCAGCTTGGTCTTTCGCTGGCGGTTCTGATCTGGGGATTCCTGGTATGGTTGTAGCCTGGTTTCGTGCAACGCCAGACTTTGGATTGTGCAATATTTCGAGCGCAATTTCCAATGCTCCTGCACTTGGTTGTTCGTTTCCATCCGTAGTTTGTTCTTAGTAGGGTATCATGTATTTTATCTTTAAGTCTATTCACACAAGCCAAGTACAAGTCAGACAAAGAGTTGTAATATAATAAAAAATAACTAACGATCAGAGCAACACTAGATACGAATCTATCTATTCACACAGCAATGCAAAAGTAGCCCAAAACTTAGTCACATTAACTAAACACTAAATGTTAAACTAATGAATGATTTGTACATTGTTGTCATAATTATCCGGTTTATAGTCAAATAGTCGAAGCATACGCGAACTAAACTTTAAATGTGTAACTATTATTCCAATAAATATGATTTTAATGTTAAGGAAAATCCTTGGGAAAAGTGTTTTTATTTCGGATTATGGTTAAATAACGTGAAGGAAAAACAATCTTTAAAGTTGACTCAATAAGGTTTAGGTTTATAGAACCTGGTTACCTTACTAAAGTTGTCAAAGAGTCGTTAGTAAACACACAAAATATTTATATTTCTCCAAGACCAAGTTCTACATCCTCAATCAAAATCGGTCTTGGAAGTATATAATACTGGCAGAATAAGGACCTTTTTTCCTCTAAAGTATGGTTTCTATATGTTTTTACACGCATTTTACATATCTTATGCATTATTAAGCTACTCTTACGTGAGTATCTTACGGATTTCTACGTCGTTCTGAGCTGAGCAATACACTAGTTCCAAAATCTTCCAACAGTGGCGCTTTTAAAAGAGAGAAGAAACTTGTTAAACGAAAAAACAGTGAATTCCCGATACAACCGTCAATATTAAATCTCCTTTTGCGGATTAAATCCTACAGTACCACTACTTAATTTATATAGATTTGTTATAAGGGTTTCCCTCTTTTAAAGGTCTTACATTTCCAGGACAAGTAACAAAATGAGGTATGTATTCGACGACGACACAACATTTAATACTTAACATCTATAGATACTTTTTATAAATATATAAATAATTATATGGTGCCAAAGTTGCTAAAAAATTAAACACTAGTTTTTAGAGTAATTTTCCAGGATCTTAAATTCTTTAAGGAATAACAAAATGGAGTGAACAATTTGATTTAACAATCTGATCACATTTTAGGGAGTTCACTGTGACTTTAACTGTTATCTCTCGAACCTTTTCTCTCTCTCTCTCACGCTCTCTATGTATGTACACTATGCACAAATATGTATGTATTGTTGCAAACTCTCTTTAAAAATTAACATTAACGATCGTATTAATATTGTACGAGTAGACGACAGGCAATAAATAAATTGGTTGTATTTGGAAAGCAAAAAATTTACTCTACTGACCTTAAAATTTTATACAAAAATTTAGAGTTCTAGCGATTTATTTTTAAAAGAAAATATACATATTAAAGTTTTATACGAGAGACTAGTTTACATAGAAACGAACATACGAAAACATGTCTAGATCAATTCAGCTGTTGCTGATCAAGAATATTTAATGTATCTTATACTTTACTTGCAAACGTCTGACGAAATTATAAGACTCTCAGATAGTGTATAAAAATTCAACAACATTTTTGACTGAATAACTGGTTTGCTCGACTGACGATCGTGATAATGACGTTGGAAACGATCATCAGCCTCTGGCAGCCGAGCACATTTCCGTGACCATTCAGCGGGCAGACATTCAGTTGAAGTTTTACTCTTGCCGGCAAACGTTCGGATATCGGAGCCATTTGTAGGATCGCAGATCGCTCACACAGATACTCAGATACACAGGCGGCGTAACTCTCACACGTGCAGTTGCACTGGTGTTCGTACTTTGTTTACAGTCGCATCGCAACAACAATAACGGCAGCAGAGTAAAAGATATATATGTAGAAAGAAAGGAGACGAAGCAAACGAAAACGAAGAAGAGGCAGTAAGAGAGAAGAAAATACGTGGAAAAGAGAAATTTCGACGTTCTAAGCCAAGTCGCTAGTCTGAAACAAATAACCAAATCGTGCGGCTAACTGCAACGGCTGGCAAAATTATTGGCAATCACCACACCTGCTGAGTAACCATGGCCAGGTAAGTGTATGTTATTGCCTAACTCGACTGCAAAACAACGGTGTTTTGGTGATCTTTAGTGGTATTTTTAATTTTGGTAGCCCGTCTGACCGCTTTCAGCCAGCAGCTTTTTCTCTTTTCTCCGCTTTCGGGTGTCATTTGTGAGGTTAGAAATGCGGTGCAAAGTTCGAAATGCGACAAAAATCTGGCAAGAGATACGTATGCAAAGTACAGGCTTAGTATCAAAATTCTAAAGTTGTAAATGTTTTCTACCTGAAATACTTTAAAATTGGTATTAAAGATACTTGTATCTTTTTTAATGTATAATTTTAGAGCTCTAGGTTCAGGTTCATATTAGGTAATCCCAATCTTAAGAGTGGTTTTATATCAACATTTTTTTATACTATATAGTAGAATTTAGACAAAACTGATCATCAGGTATATAAAGAAGGACTTAAGAGTGGCGAGGTTCTTTTGTAGAGTCTTCAATTAAAACCAAGCTCTCTTTTGGACTTATTCCTAATAATAAAATCTTAAAAAACTATTTCAAAACCATTCTGTATCTTAAGGTTTAACTGTTCACTTAATGATAGATATTACTTAGCTAAACAATATATATATTCTAATATATCCCATATCTCTACGACCTTTTTAACTGTCAGCTCAGGGCTCAAGTAAATTAGAAGTTTGACTATATACTACACAATTAACTGCCACTCGTACCTAGAGACTAATTCTAGTTCATTACTATTTGGCAGTAGGTCGTTAAGCTCGACACTTTCATCGCAGCTCGAAAATCTCTCACCTGAAAGTTCAACTTGCATTAGCATCAACAATGGAAAATTTTTGTTAGTCGCTTAAATGTGAGAATAAAAAGCAAATAGGATTAACATATCAACTATTTCGCCCTAACTTTGACCTGCTTAGTAATCCCTATGCAGCAAACAAAACGTCAATAGTTAAACCGGAAATCGAGCGGAAAATTACAGGTTAAATGGAATCAAAAGAAGCCGAAGGGAAACAAGATCCTGACAGGTTGCTAAACATCTTCGGAACACGGCATCATAAATAATAATTTGCCCAGAGATTTATGTCCCGGCACAAGGTTGGATGCAGTTGGTAGGGTCAGTTACCCAAAGTCGAGTGCCTTAATGGCCGCGAGGTGGTCAAGCGAGCAGTTAGGTTTTTTTGCAAGCTAATCATATAGTGGTTCTTAACGCCAGCAATTAAGGAATGCGGTAAACTGTTGCCAATGAATGCTACTGAATTATGCAACAGTTTTCCAGAGTTATTGTCCGTTTAAGCTTTCAAGCGTCAGATTTGGAAAATTAATAAAAAATAATTGATCAATGAAAATTTATAAAGGAAATTACTTAGTAGACTTGATTTCTTACCAAGGCAAAGTTTCTACTAATAATAATAGTTTAAATATTTTTAAGAACCATTTCCATTAATATTTAATCATGAACACGTTTCTAGGCAAACCAAAACCTAATTTGAAACAAATTTCAAGTAGCACTGCCGCCATAAATCGTTTCACTTAATTATCCCAGATAAGCCTGTGACTGGCCAATGAAAAATCTAATCTCAAAGGTAGACAGTTGATTTCTAGCTGATAAGAAAGTTAATTTGCAGCCTTAAAACTTGCCCAAAAAGAGAGAAATAGCAAAACAGCGGGCAGCATTTAACAGTTTAAGCAAAATATCTGTCCAATAAGTTATTAGCCATTTGCCTTGATTGGGTTCACCTACCTGTAGTCCCTTTCGTTTGCCTTCCCTTCGTTGCCAATCCGCTAGCCACAAAGTGAAAGCTTAATTTAGTTGGCTTTAAAGCAAGCTCTTGAGCTGCGAGCCTGGCCAAAACGATGACTTGCCTTTTTTCTGGCGTGTAAACATACATAAGCACCGTCAAAAGCTTCAACTGCACACTTTATCACCTTTTGATGTGTTTGCCACCTCGAGGGCCTCCTTTAATTGCTCAAAAAAAATTTGCATTTGCCATTTTCATTTTTATTTTTGCATGCACAAATATAGGAATAGGAAATGTTGCATTTATTTGCTCCCATCCGAATGTGATTTGTTATGCAGAAATTATATCACGCATGGGTAGAGAGGGCAAACATAAAAGACAAGAAAAAACAGAAATCATCTTCAATGATCGTCATTATAAAATCATTTGGCATGACAAAAAAAAAAAAAAAGTAAGAAAAAAACTGGGAACTGTGATGGAGGTCATTAAAAGAGAAATGAAGTTGGCTAATTGAATGGTCTGGTTGCGTGTTTTTTGTGAGAGATACCACTAGGTATATCCCCCTAAGTTTGGTAATTCGATCGAAATTATTGGGTGTAGTACTTGAGAAAAGGGACTTCCGGCTTTTGAAGAGATTATTTATACCTAAAAACATTCTTAATATAACATGCTAAGAAATTTATGCAGTTTTAATAATAGAACAAGACAAAGTAAGAAAGTAAACTGTAAATCAACTACAAAACCTTACATCTGAGCCCCTTCCCAAGTCTCCAGGAGATCAAAGGCCAGTACTAACAACCATCTTGGAAGACCTCAAATCACTGGCATCACTAGCTTTTAATTAACATTGATCGTGATCCACCAGCATCCCGTTTCTGTACTCTCCCCTTAGTTAGTTTCCCTAGTTCATTTTCAAGTTATTCAATCGCAAGACAAGTTTTCAGTGGAGTGCTCGTTCCAAAGTACCATGAGAGCAGCATTCAGAGGCGACACCCACGACAGGGATTTGAATGCCAGCATTAACCCGCCAGCCGACACCTGCTAACAAATCATTAGTTAGATCAATATTAGAGGAATCCATACAGCAGGCACTTAGAACTTAGGGTCCACCGGGGGGGAAACTGGTTTCCCGCTGGACAAACACAGTTGAAGATGATGCCCTCTCCCTCGGAGGTTTTTTATGGGTGAGCGAGTGTCGTAAGCAACGGCGTTTGCCCATTTGAATGGGCGATGAGAGAAAGTTTGGTTCATCTTTTTCATGAGACATCTATAGATATAGTCGCTGGGAGTTGCATAAACATAGAAGGCGGGCTCGACTAATTGGAAACTCTGCGTCTTTGCAGCTCACCCATCACAGAGTTCTACGGGGGACGCAATGTGTTCATTACGGGCGCCACTGGCTTCGTGGGCGTCACCATTGTGGAGAAGCTCCTACGCGATGTACCCAACGTGGGCACACTCTACCTGCTGATGCGGGCCAAGAAGGGCAAGAATGTCCAGGAGCGACTGGAGGAGCTGAAGAAGAACTCGGTGTTCGATAAGTTCAAGGAGCTGCAGCTGGAGGCACGTCTGTCCAAGATCGTTCCGATCGAGGGCGATGTGGGGCTGGAAAACCTGGGCATCTCGCCCAAGGATCGCCAGATCCTGATCGACAATGTGAATGTGGTCTTCCATTCGGCAGCCACATTGGACTTTTTCCAATCCCTGAAAGAGACCACCAACATCAACCTGAGGGGCACAAGGCGAGTGGTGGAGCTGTGCACGCAGCTGAAGAAGCTGGATGCCTTGGTCCATGTGTCCAGCGCCTATGTAAACGCATATCTGACCGAGGTTGAGGAGAAGCTCTATCCCTCGCCCGAAGATCCCGAGAAGATCATCCAGCTGGCAGAGACGCTCAACGACGATGCCCTCAAGGAACTGGAACCAAAGTGAGTTAGGATTTGTTGACTAATTAACCAATATATAACGTGATAATCTTTGACAGACTGATGAAGGATCACCCCAATACCTACACCTTCACCAAGCACTTGGCCGAGCACGAGGTGGCCAATGTGGCCAGTAAATTCCCCTGCGGCATTGTCCGTCCCAGCATGAGTGAGTGTCCCTTGAAGCCTACCTGCTACCTTCTCCATAAACTAATACTCAACCTCTTACTTAGTCACCGCCGCTTGGAAGGAACCCATTCCCGGATGGACCATTTCTAAGAATGGACCTCAGGGCTTCTTCATGGGCGCCTCCAAGGGAGTACTGCGTCGTCTCCCCTTGGATCCCAACATCATCATGGACTACATACCCATCGATGTGGTGGTCAATGGCATCATAACCACCGGCTACTATGTCCACGCTCTGCAGGCCAAGAATGGTGGCCGCCCAGACGATCTGCAGATCTTCCACCTGACCTCCAGTACCTACAAGCCCTTCCGCTTCGAGCTGATGACGGACAAGATCAATGGCTATTTGCACGACTATCCGCTGAACAGTGCCGTCTGGTATCCCAACCTGCGCTTCGTCAAGAGCCTCTGGGTGTTCCGCCTGGGTGCCATTCTTTTCCACTTTGTTCCCGCCTTGATTCTGGATTTGGTGACGAAGATTGGAGGCGGCAGACCGATGTGAGTAGCGGCATGATTTATGTATATGGTGAAAGTACTAAAAAACTAAAGGGGGGTTTTAAAAAGCATAATTAAGATATACAGAAGCTTTAACTTCGTTTTTGAATTGCAAATTATGTTGCGAATTTCGGGGTTTCTTATCATTATTTTTATTAACTTTTACCCCTTCTTCTTGTTTGCAAAAATTTCAGTTTATAATTTATTTCCAAGCGAAATTTATTATAATGGGATACGCAGATTTGTTAGCTTTAATAAAATGAACAGAAAGTTTCGATTATAGATACTATTTAGCAACAAACATAATAATATAAAACCGATAAAAGCATATTTAAATTACAGTTACTAGGGTTCATATTATATATTACCCAATATTTTCAATCCTTAAAAGGGTTTTACATTTCTTAAAATATTTAAAATATTCAAATTAACCTGATTTTCTTTTAATTTACTTTTAAACACAGCCTGATTCGTCTTCATAAGAACGTTTGGAACTCCCTGAATACCCTGGAACGCTTCATCTTCACGGAATGGCACTTCGACAACAAGCGCCTGCTGGCGCTTTCCAAGGCAATGAATCCCGTGGACAAGAAGAAGTTCATCATTGATATTGGAGAGCTCAAGTGGGATGACTACTTCAGCAATACGATTCTGGGAGTGCGCCAGTACCTCAGCAAGGAGCCGCCCAAGAATCTGGAGAAGGCACGTCGCAAGGACAAAATGTGAGTTTCGAAAGGGTAGAAATCACAACACAGGCACTAAAGCTTATATCCAACAGCCTCCTGGGTCTCCATGTGGCCCTGCAGCTCGCCTTCTGGTATGGAATCTTCAAGCTGGTCGTTGGCATCACTGGAATTTCTGCCGCCAAGGGAGCCCTCATTCTGCCCGTCCTCTATTACCTGTTTGGACTGCTTTAAGGCGGCGATCACTTTTCCTCCAGTAGTTCAGCATTCTCTTAATGTTATTTATGCTAAATGCAACTTGTACAAGGTTTGGTTTTAAAATATAAAAATACAAACAGGAAATGGAGTTGCCTTTTGGGAAGTCGAAATTGTTATAGCCTGGCTGGTTACAACTAGACTATTTTTAAATTTTCGGCAACATCCTTGAGTATCGGGACAGGTCTAGGGAACCGCAGGTGCACTTTACACCTGTGAAAAATAAAACAAGTGACTGCGAGATTCCGGGGTTTATCCTATGGTAAATGTAATTTTACACAAATTAGATGACGGTATCTATTTTAGGCCATAAACTTCCATGCTATAATAGGTAGAACAGGGTCGGATCGTCTCCTTTTCTGCGTTGCAAATTTCTGACTATTATAAACTCTTTCAAAAATATAAGTATTTTTTTTTTAAAAGTCAAAGAACAAATCTCTTAAATGATAATACTTGAAATTCGTAAAATTAAGAAATATTGAAAAGTTTCTTATTTGGTCAGAAGTACCCAAAGGGTTAAATATTTTCTGGTATATTTTTTTTTTTTAGTCAAACTCAATTACATACCTTAAATTAAATTATAGTTCTAGTTATATTTTCTGTTCTAAAACACTAACTTATTACCTAAAGTGTGTAATTAATAATCAAATAATTAAAAATAAATTTATAAAATACATATTTAAATTAGCACTCAGCGCGCAGTGTGACCGCACTGCTGGACGTAAAATACCAAAGTGCATTTGAAACCAAACAAAGCAGCAGCAACAGTTTGGTGCAGGGGCAACAACAAAGCGCGACCAGCTGGTCCAGTGCATCCCAAAGCGCTTTTCCCGAGGCTGACCTGCAGGAGAGAAAAGCCCACGCTTTTCTCCGTGACCTCTTTGGCGAATACACAAATATCGGGGACACTTTTCGGCTGAAGCCATGTTTTGAGGCACCGAAAGCAGCTGATAATGCGGCGCTCACAACCAGACAGCGAGCACTCGGACTCGGAGTCGTGTTCCTCCTCGACGGACAGCCAGGCGAGCCACGAGCGGATCACCCAGCGAGCGGACGTGTTCACCATCAAGGCCATGTCGCCCAGGTGAGTCAGTGAGAAGGTCCAAAGTGCGGTGGTTCTTATCTCTAATCCGGAATCTAATCTGACCCTTTAGACCCAACGCTGGCCTCGGCGCCTGGCTATGTTTGTTGCTTCCGCTGGCCCTTGGGGTCCGCCTGCTGCATTCCCCGCCTGGCTGCCAGGATCAGGCCCAGATGCAGTGGATCCTCACCGTTTCGGCCGGCGGAATGGCCCTAGAAACCCTCTGTTTCTTCATCTACGCGTTCATTAAGACGGGCATCTTGGTTAAGTGCCTGGTGAGCCTTCTGCCTGGGGTGATTACAAGCCTGTGCTTCTGTCTCCTGGCGGACACCTCGCTCACCTTCGCGTTATCCGTGGGGTTCGTGATGATCGCCTCGTATCAACAGATTTATATTTACACTCTGCGCGGCTTCAAGCAGTCCTTCAGCTACGGCGAGGCTTCTGTTTTTGTCCAGGGGCTGGTTCTCTTTGCCATGAGTGCTATTAATCGCTTCAGTGGCTTATTCTGCGGCGGATCCTGGGCAACAGATGAGTTTGACATTCTCAACATGATCATGGTGGTGGGTATACCCAAACTTACTTACTGAACCTCTGAATTTTCATCACTTCTCTCACAGAATGCCCTCTTCTGGCTGCTGGCGTTTTGTGTGGCCCTCATCGCGCTTCCCTCGCTACGGAAACCTCTGCCCTTTTACCTATCGTTTGGTGTACTCTTGGCGGCTGTAACCTGTATGCCGGTCACGCAACCGCTGCCCCTGATTGCCCTCATCCAGTTCCTTCTCCGGGACCAGAATCGCCTCAGCATCCTGGTCTTCTATCTGCTGCTGGTTCTGCTCACCTGCATCACCGTAGCCTGGCAGATTGGCAGCTCTTCGAGGGCCAATACACGGGTGCGAAAGATCTTCCACCTCCTCATCGTGCTCGTGTATGTCCCGGGAGTGGTCTACGAGTGCGCCCTGCTGTACCTGGGCACAGGAGTTGCGTTGGCTGTATTTGTGGTGTTGGAGCTGGTGCGCGTGCTGAAGATTCCTCCATTCGCTGACAAGCTGGGCGATGCCTTCCGTTCATTCAAGGATGAGAAAGATGCTGGCGACATGGCGTTGACTCCGTTTTGCCTGCTCATCGGATGTTCAATGCCCCTCTGGTTGACGCCGTGCCCTTGCTCTGGCGGGGATGTGCTGGCCATGCTCTCGGGAATCCTGGCCGTGGGTGTGGGTGATACGGCCGCCAGTGTCGTTGGCTCTAAATGGGGTCGCAGCAAGTGGGGAAGTGAGTGGTTTTATACTTCTAATTCTAGGATTTACTAAAAAAGACTAAATATTTCTTTTAGAATCCTCCCGCTCTGTGGAGGGCACTGTCGCCTTTGTGGTCTCCATCCTGTTGGCCGTCTGGCTGCTGGAGTTCGCCGGATTGATGGCCATGACCCAGGCCAAATGGTTCGCCACCATTTTCGCGGCTCTCAACTCTGCCCTCGTTGAGGCCTTCACCGACCAGGTGGACAACTTGGTGCTGCCGCTGATATTCTACGCTATCGTGGGCCTGGCCTAGGCTGCTGCAGGCTGATGTAAATAATGTGACGTAGCATTCCGGTGTATTTATGTGTAAATTAAACTTAGCATAAGGAACTATAAATAAATAAAAATACTCTGCTCTGCAGCCCTGGCGTCTGTTAATTAACAGTGGGTTCGCTGTGCTTTAACAGAGCTTTGCAACAGAATGTTAACAACCACGTGGGAAATGCAAGTTCTTTTTGGCAAAAATACAACTTTTAGGCAAACAAATAACACAATTGGCGCATTTCTATATAAAGTGCAAATACTGCAGATTTTTATTGTATAACAATGGTCGCCGGACGATAAGTTCTTCATCGTCTACGGAGTACTGCAGGGGTGACGCTCTGCTTGACCCGGTATTTACACAGTATATACGGCGTTTTTTGGGTGGGTAGGAAATGAAGATCCAGCTTATTCGAAGAGAGCGAAGCCCATGTCGTCGTCCTCGGACTCGGACTCCTCCTTCTTCTCCTCCTTCTTGGCCTCCTTCTTGTCGCCTCCAGCGGCGGCAGCGGGAGCAGAGTCGGCGGCAGCGACGGCACCGCCGCCTCCCACGGGCATGGAGGACAGCTTCTCGCGTCCCTCCTTGATGAGCTCCTCGATGCTCTTGCCGGCCAGCTCCTTGATGACCTTGGTCAGGCGCTCGGTGTCGACCTCAATGCCCACGGAGCTGAGGATCTTCTCCAGGTCGGCGTTGGCGGGGGAGTCCTTGCCGCCCAGGACAGCCAAAAGGTATGCAGCCACGTAACGCATGTTTAAGTCTTTATTTTAATCGACACGAAACGTGAGTAGCAAAAAAACACGACTTTCCTTTGCAAGTTGAAAAGAAAAAGAAGGAAATAGGGATGAGAAATATTCAGAAATTAAATTTGTATCGATATTTTTTTTTGCCCAAATATCGAATATTTTTATTTGATATTTTTTCCATGGTCACTCTGAATTTCAATCTTACACGCTTACAGAATAACAGTGTCAAATTTGTAGGGGAATGTTAGTTTGGGGTCGAATTCTCGTTTTTGGGGTCGAATTCTCGTGTAGAATGTAGAGTGTTCGAAGGCAAAACCCGAACCTGCTTCGGCAGCCTTCGGCAGCACTTTTTATAATTTAGTATATTAATATAATTTAATTTTATAATCAACCCTATAATTTCCTAAACAGTTTTCATGTTTTTTGTCATATTTTTATTCAAAATTTATTCTTTGTTTAGTGTATATTCATATTATAATATTAATTTACATGTTTAGCGGTTGACGTAAAGTGTCAAATGTAAGTTTTACACGTTTTATCGATATCATGAACGAACCCAGTGATGCCAGAATTTTATTTTATGAGCAAGTGATGCCAAACTATTCGTTCATAAGCGCAAAATTCAAATCCTATTTATCTATAGGAAGCACTTTTAGTAAAATTAACTTAATTAATGTCTCTTGCTTACATTATTTCTATTTAATTCGAGTTTAAAAACAGTTTAATTTTATTTAAACAAATTTTCAATGTTTTCCTATAGTCCTGAATGGCGTAGTACGCAAGATTTAAATATACCCATTTTATCAAATTTTCACAATTTTAATATTCTCAAAAATTCACAAAAATTTTATTTATAAAATCAGCGATATTTAATATGCATATTGATTTTTCCGAATAAAAACTAACAAGAAAATAACAAGCTGATGTGTTAAAAAGCCCTCTCGGAATATAAATTAATGTTATTTTGGCGAGGACATCTTGCATTCTTGATTTTATTCGAATTTCTATAATCCCAATGCAAAAGAACAACGTTGTGCGTTTCTTTATATGTATATTTAATTTGTTGCTGTATATTATATATATTGTTTAATATAATTACACATACATGTATAAGTGGTTGTTGTTGTACAAAATTTTGAAATTGTATAATGCATTCCTGAACTTTGTGTATCACATTTCGATTTGGGGGACTTTCCGTTCGTCCTCGAGAATCGTTTCACATTTACGGTCATCCGTCAGTTGGTTGTATCAGCTATATATGTAAATATATATATGTATAGTTGATCGGCAGTAATAAGTATATGTCGCGACACTGTTTACACGTATAATCTTAACACTACAAACATATTAAGGTATTCCCTCCTCATTCCGGAGCCGGATCCGGACACAGTAACTAAACTGAACTGGACTGAAGAAAACAAACTGCTTCACACACTACACTTAAAAAAGGAACATTGTAACAAGAACGTTGCGAGGCCATTTGTGGGGAGGGGCTCAGGCTGTCTCCGGGGAAGTGAATCCCCCAGTGGTTCCGCCACTGGCCCAGGGTTAGAGCGGCTCCTGTTGGAAGTACTCGTGCTCCATGCAGGCCAAGGCGGAGGGTCGCAATCGGATGTCGTAGGAGAGCATTTGCTGAAAAAGAGCCAGTATTAATATATAATTCGAGATCTTTATACAACAATAGTTTATTTACATTCAACAAATCATCGGCATACTCGCAGAGGTTGGGACAAAAGTCACGGGGTCTCTTTGGATGCCGATTGGGGAAGTGCTCCCTGGCCACTGATATGGTTTGAGGCCATTGCTGGTCCGTGGGTCGACCCGTCAGTCTGAAAAATACCAAGAAAAAAGATTTAAAGGCTACAGAAAGGTTACATTTCCTTAGAGACACCCACTCGAAGATGCGGTCCAGCTGATTCTTTTCCGAGGTTCCCGGAAACAGGGCCTTGCGATTGAACATCTCAAAGATGATGCAGGCAGCACTCCAGATATCCACGGTGCTGTTGTAGGACTGTGCAAGCAGGACTTCCGGTGCCCTATACCACAGAGTGACCACCACCGAGGTGAGCTTCATCTCGCAGTCATAGGTCTTGGCCAAGCCAAAGTCGGCTATCTTTAGGTGGCCCTGTGCGGAGACCAGCAGGTTCTGCGGCTTCAGATCCCGATGGACGATGCGATGGGAGTGCAAAAAGTCCACGCCGGTTAGGAGTTCCCTTGAAAGGCGCTAGGAAAATATAAAAAATATAAATATTAGCAATATAGTTGAAGGATCATCTTGGCACCACTCACCTGCACTGTGGCTGGCGACATGCCCGATTTGGGCAGCCTTTCTATGAGATCCGACAGATCTTGCTCCAGGTGCTCGAAAACCAAAAGAATCATCAGTTGGCCGTCGCGTTCCAGAAACTGGCATACTTCGAAAAGTCTGGAAAGAGAGGGGAAACACAAAACACACAATTAGACTTCAGTTTGTTTGTGTATAAAAAGGGGGGAAAATGATTAAATGTTGAGAGCG
Organism: Drosophila ogumai; assembly: GCA_018904815.1. NCBI lineage: Eukaryota > Metazoa > Arthropoda > Insecta > Diptera > Drosophilidae > Drosophila > Drosophila ogumai. The sequence goes on along the minus strand of JAEIIJ010019073.1, from coordinate 11,165 downwards.
CAATTTCCAAGCTGTCATAAAATGCTGCCGGGCTCACCAGCGCCACTCTTCGAGTGGCCATACTTTGGCCATTTCTGGAACTAAGCAAAGCACTCCAGACAAACACATACACATGCCTACGATATTGCGATCAAAGAGCAAAGAGTCTGAATAGCGTAAGCGTCCAAAATAAGAGAAGTCGCTAACATTATGTTAACCAACATGTTGATCGTTCTGCTAAATGTATATTTTTTGACTTGTTGACAAAATAAACGATTTTACATGTGACAAATACTGTTGGGATTAAATTTAAAGCTTTAATTAATTTATAATTATAAAAATATTCAAACATTTTGAAAATAATTTGTCTAAAAAATTTTAAAGACCCCACTCTACTTGTTTCTCCATCAAACCTAAAATACAGACTTTTGATTTCAAACAACATCGAACCCCACAACAGCAGTGTTAAACTTAACATACTGCTTTGGTTCTCTCGAACATACGACATTCGCTCGCCCTCTCTCACGCTGTTGATCGCCTGTATCGTAAGAGTGAGAGCGCAACACCAAGCCAAGTGAGAGTGAGTGAAAGAGCGCAATGCTGCCTATCGAAAGTTAGCAACATTTTTCGCTGCTATCGAGTCTGTTAGGCGCGCGCTCTGTTAATTTCAAATTTAAAACGGCTGCCGCAATGCAAGTTTTTGCCAATACAAAATCAGCGGATCTGCGAATGCACAGTGACAGGGGCGTTATCAGCCGGAAAAGCGGCGCCGTTTCAGTATTATTTGACAGGCATATGCCAACAGCGTGGGTGCAGGGGCGGTGGTGGTGGAGAAGAGAAGCAAAAACCTGCGGCGGCGGATCGGCGGCCTATAAAGCGTGCAAAAGATAAACAGAAGCGCTGCGCCGGACTGACATTGTAGCGAGGTTTTTCAAATTAGTCGGCAAATAGTTGGGGCGCCACCTCGGCCTCAATATGTATAGATAACACCCCCCATATAGTATATAATAATTGTCCCCTGTTTGCACCTTAATTTTCAGCTCAAATAAGGTAATATTCTTGAGATAATGACACTCACTTGACTATATTGGCGTGATCGCTGGCATTCAGCTGCTTCAGCAGGGCAATCTCCCGCAGCGTGGACATTGGCACTCCATTCTCGTTCAATGCGATCCGCACCTTCTTGATGGCCACAATCTTCCCGGTTTTCGTGTCTCGGGCTCTGAAAACCGTTCCGTAGGCGCCTGCAAAAAAAAATAGAAGACATAAAAAAGAGCACACGAAATTAGATCAAAATTTGCGAATGACGGAATAAAATAGAAATGCTAATCAGAAGAGCAAAGCACAGAGGAGAGTGAACGAAACGCCGGGCAAGGCCAGATAAGAGCAAGTAAAATTGCCGAAAATTCGCATGGTCTGCGGGTGTAAGAGGGGGATCAAAGGGGGAGGCCCACCCAAGTCAGCTGTGCTGATAAGATGGGCGAAAAACGCCGGCTGATTGGTGATATCTGGCGCCCTGCTTGCAAACTATTTAAGTTTGCAGGCACTTTAGCCGCAGGCAGTGGCACAGGGAGAAAATCAAGCACACAAACAAACAAATTGGTCATCAATTTGGCTTTGATTTGATTATATAGAAAAATAAAAGCCACTTATCTATGACATATGAAGCAATATAATTCTTTCGAGCATTTCATACTCATCGAGATATTTTTAGCACTGCGCTTAGGGGATATTTATACAATTCTTCTTATTTTATACCGTTTTATAGGGAACAAATATTTAAATATTTTACTTGTATTGATATTTTAGCTAAAAAATTCATCACGAAGATAAAAAGATAAGATTTAAAGTATCTTTTATCACAACTATCACTATATAAAAGCTTAAAAACTTATATTAGGTAAGTTAATCCTAAGATTTCGCATTGTGCTTCTTCTAAGCTTAACAACAATTATACTTCTGACGTTCTTTGGCTATTAAAACCTGATATATAATGACCATATCTCGTTTTTTTGTTGTGTGTGGAGAAAGGCCGAAAGAGAATAGGAAGAGAGCAAAGAATCCCAATCAGAATCAAATGCCAGAGACAGAATGTTGTCACCGGAAATTTACGAGTATCGCCCGGACTGATGGACGGACGGAGACATGCGTGGGATACCACGGCAACGACAACGACGACGAACAAGAGAAGACACCGGCTATTTTGGGTGACATTGACAGGCAACGTAATAGACCAAGGGTATGAAAATGGGGAGGTTTGGGGGTCTGGTACTCCACGGCACCTGGCTTGTGAACTGTGCCGCTGTTTCGCGAGCCAAGCACAAGGCCGAGAGCCCGACTTCGACTATTATTGCGACTTGCGACTCGTTTTTGCCGTCGGCTACTGGGCTCTCGATTTGATTTTGTCAAAATACAAAAAATATACAACAAAAACTCGAAAAATTGCGCACAGGCCAGAAACAACAATGAAAGGTTGGAGCGAAAGCGAATGGCAAGGGGCAATAATTGAATGAATGCGAACAGAAAAACAGACTGACGAAAAATGTAAGTGTGTGCCGTATAACAGATGAAATTCAGTGCCCCATGAATGGCTCACCTTCCGTTTTAAAGGCCCCTCCCGCCCCCTACGCCCCTACGCACCGGCTACCGCTGAACTGACAATATCCATCATTAACATTTGCCTTTGCCTCTCCGCAAGCTCGGTGACGTAATTGATCTTCGGGCTTTATTTACAGAAAAATAAACGGTTTTCGAATTACTACCTCAAAAAAGTATAAAAAAGATCATGAACCACTTGTCAGAGCATCGATCTGGGATCAATAAGACTGGGTTATGGGCGATATAAAAACACGTGGCCCTTGGAAGAAACCTAAAAGTATGCAAGAAAAGTAAGGAAAAACCCCTACAGAGAGAAGTTTTTAATAGAGAGGGGTTTACTTAGTCAATATTTCCCCTTTTCCACAAATTTCCATGCTTAATTAGTCGGTGATTTATTATAGAACTCTACAAAAGCTTCGACTTGGATGACTTAGAAGGGCGCTACACCAATAAACAGGTAAATATAATGTTTTTCAAAAACCGTAATCTTAAACTGCACTAGTCAATACCAAAAAGTTGTATACCCATAATTAGTCCACAAATTAACAAAAATCATTAATAAAACCAGCTTTTTACTCACAAATATCGTGTTTGGTTAAGCTTCATTAGTTCCCCCACTAATAAAAACTTTTAGTAACCCTAAAAATAAGCCATAAAACCCCTTAGCCCAAGTTTGTAAACAAATTAAAACAAAATCTTTAATAATCCCCACACAGTTCCGCGGAGCACCCAGCCAACGATAGGTAAACAGAGCCAGAACTATGAGAAACCCACCTTGCAACGACCTATCCCAACAACAAAATCCGCTTACCTGTGCCAATGATGTTGAGCTCCTCGTAATTAAACGGATCACCACTGCCAAACTTCTTCGGCTGTGACATTTTCTGTCGCTTTGAGAGTGACATATATGTGGGTTTCTATTGGTTCAGCTACAGCTACCGATCTTGCTTCTGGACTTGTCACAATTCGCCGGAATTTGGCATGAGTACCGGCGTTGGATTGTACGCGAGACTTAATATTCAGTGATTGCGCCCCACTGTAAAAAAGTAGAAGGCGATGCCGATTATCGATCTGTGCTAGGTTATCGATATGTCCTTTAGTCGCGTCGGAGAGGAAGAGAGAGATCCGGGGGGAGAGCCCTTTATCTGTTGCCTGGGTAGATAACCCAAAACTCGCGATAAAGACTGGTGTGACAGGTGTTAATGGGGCCCCGAAAGAAAAAAGAAGTCTGGCTAGATGCTCTCCTATGCTCGTTCTATCTATGAGAGCACACACACACACAGGCAGCCAGGTCTCGGGGCGGTCAATGAACTTTGGTTAATGTTTTCGTTTATTTGTACTTTTATTTTATGTCTAACCGATCGCACGAGAGCGATCGCTCACACCAGCTCTAGTTATGATTTATGCATGTTTCTTCTCACTTCCCGGCTTCCCTTCTTCTTCGGCGTCTCCCTTTTGGGGCTTCTTTCGTGCATCCTGTTACTTTTCACAGCTCACGGAACGCCACTTATTCAAGGATGACACTTGCTTTACATTCCAGAGATAATAGCTTTCTATTTCTGCATTTATTTGTATTATGATAATAAAGGAATTAACAGGCATTACTTCGCTCAGTGTACTTTTGGTTTTACCAGCAAGTTCCATGCCCGTTTGTATTAACACCGAAAAAAGAACCCGAATAATTTGTTGTTGCCATTTGTCAATTAATTCTAATCGCGAGACAACAGAAACAACAAATAACGCAACAAAAAAGGCACACAAAGTTATAGGCGAAAATAACAAAGAGAGTGGGTAGATTTCGAGGAAAAGAATTATGAGTGGTGTATAAATCTGGAATAGTTATTGTTGCAATAGTTGCTTCTCGAGTCTCGCTCTCTCTCTCTCTCTCTCGCTTCCACTGATAACACACACACGCACGCTTTTTCACCGTTTTCTTCTTCGCTTCTTCGTTTTTTTTCCGGTGTATTTCAATGTCAATGTTACTGTTTTTCGGCTCTATTGTTGTTGTTTCTCTTGTTGTTGGTGTGTGCAAAATATTAGTTAAATATTAAAAAATGTGTTTCTTATTTGCCAAGTGACTCGCACATCGCACGCACACTTGTAAGCACTCTAGATCACACACTCACACACATGCAAACATGTACATTTATGTCTGTATGTTTGTAGGTTTAATTTTTATATTCGCCTGTTGAAATAATTTTTGGCATTTGTTGATAATCAGCAAGAGCCGCACACGATCGGAGCACGGCGACGCGTAGCGAATGCGGTGGGCTGCCCGATTAATTAATAAATTCACTAAGTTAAAAAAAACTTTTACCAATATTCGTAAGAAGTGTGTGAACGCGAGGAGTGTTTTTGTTGCAATGCGACGCTTACGATATAACAGCGTTTAGCGTTTCTCTTCGATATTCGGCCGTTACAGCGCTTTTCTCTTCGCCTGTTAGCCTCTCTGTTAGCCAACGCCAGCTAACAGCCTGTTGCGCCTGTTAACCGTTGAATTTCGAAAGTGCTATTAGCATGGGAGTTTCAATAGCAGCTGAAATTATAATTATTTTCTTTTTTTTTTAGCTTTTAAGGGAAAAATAATTAATAGATCGTATAAGAAAACTTGATAGGAAAATTTTGAAAATTATGATTTTATTATTTAATTAAACTATTGAATTAAAGGGAAATGTTATTATTCCTTTCGCCGTTAATATTTAAAAAATATTTAAAAAGTTATGGTCTAAATGAAATAAATAAATTGTTTAAGTTATGAAAACGTTTTAATAATTCGTTGGTATGACAAGGACCAAAAGGATTAATTGAGATTGAATGAACAAAATATTAAAATGATTAAAAACATATTTAAATAAAACAAATCAATTAAGTGAAAGATTAAAATGTTATGCATCAATATCGTATATAAATTTGTATTTTCAAACAATCTAAGTCATTTTTTTATAAATAGATTGACAAGCCTATTTATTACTTTTATCAAGTGAAAAATTCCTTGCATTATCTTCCGAAGTGGCGGCATAAATCATAATTGTCACTCAGAATAGATATTTGATAGCAATTCAGGAATGACAAGAAAAAATGTAAATAAATAATAATAAAATATAAATACAGAAATTCTTTATAAAATTATATTTACCAAGAGTATATTTAAAACATTAAAAAAGGTAGCAACAAAAAAAGTAGTAACAAAAATACGACTACGAAAAAGGTAGATTTTTATTTCGTTTCAAAATTAGGCCACTTTTCAATAATTTTTTGTGGCAAAAAGGCTAAATATAGCTTATTAAAATAAATACTTAAATAACATAATTTAAACGCGTTAAAAGTTGTAGTGAAAAATATGTAGAGGCTTAGGAGTTATATGACCGAAAGTCAAAATAAAATTACTTTGGTAAATAAAAATATAATACAATTGAAATATAAAAAAAGGCAAATATCAAAAGGATTGTAAATCCAGTAGATTTTGAGATCGATTGAAATTTTTACAAAACATTCTTATGATTTTGGACATATGTATATAAGAAATGTTAATACTTAAAGTTCAAAGTTCGTTAATTTAAAAAAAAAGGATTTTTTTTTATATATTTGCCAGTGGTTCCAATGTGTTATTTTCTATTTTAATTATTTAATTATTTTAATTATATTTAAGTTCGTTATTTTCATAATTTATTAATAAAATACATGTTTTACACATTAAAATTGTTTTGAATTTAAGCGCCCACAAATTTTTCGATATCGAAATTTCGCGGTCTGGCAGTGTTGGTTGCTCATGTGCGAACGATCTGGCATCGTTAGACGCTCATGAACAGACGATCTGGCAGCGAACCAGTGCTGGCGCGTAAATTCAAAATAGAATTGCGAAAAATCTCGTTTCAGTCAAAATTCCGACAGTTAACACCCTTAACCAATACCCGGAGCCTAATTAGCTCTGGCAAAATTTCCATGATCTTTGGCCAGAGCAAAACAAATTAGGCCCCAAATCAAATTAGAGCTTGGCCGCCCAGTGGAAAGCGTCTGACGAAGCAGGCAAAGTGATAATTAACCCGCGATGGGACTAAATCCACAAAATGACGTACTGGCCGAGAGCCAGAAGTGAAAAGGCAAATAGTGAGTGAGCTTACGACCAGGATGAATGGATGCTGGGAAAATTGAGATGTTAGTTTTGAAAGGTGGCGCCGGAACGTGCCCCTTTTGTCACCTCTGGGGGCGCCATTCCCAGCTCCCGTGATTCAATGCATCCCAATTAGCACCTCGATGAGTCGCGCACTCCTCCGCGGAAGTCAACGCCCAGTGTCGGGAACATATCTCAGCCAATTAGAAGCCTGCATTTCCGACTAACTCCCGATGATTCAATGGGGGGTTTAGGGCAAAGGATCAGAATGACACCGGATTTGTAGACACAAACATAGTATAGCATCGGCGTATCAAAACCCTGATAAGCATTTTTATTTTGTTTTTCACTCTCTGACATTTGTGACGACTACGACGATGGCCCCGCTTATCGCCGGGCCATTTGTCTTATTGCGTTTCAAACCGGCTTCAAGCCAAAAAACTAATTAAACGAAATTTATTGAACAAATATCATGGGCGAAATCGCTTTGCGCTCTGACTAAAAATACCAAAAGGCTAAGAAGAAACAAACAAACATGGTGAGAGTCCCAGCCAGGTGGGGGGGTGGCGCACTCTCCGAAAAAAAGGCAACCGGTTGGCCATTGACACGGCCAAGACGGGTCTAGTTAAGTGGCCATAACCACTTCAGGGGTACTAGCGTCACAGCCACACTCGATTAAGATCGAGATCGAGATCGAGATCGGGCCAATCTGCTACTGATCACGTGCGGCAGGCGGCAGGGGGTGCTCCCAGTCAGTCGAGCGTGGCTGTGGCTCATTACCATTACCATTACCACTACCATTAGCTTTTTAACAAGAGAACCCGCGGCCTTCGAATTCCCCTCCTCAAGCATGAAAGCCAAGCTCAAGTGCCACTGCCAGTTGACAATTTTCCAAGCATGCCTTGGCATACACACACACAGCATAGCCCCAGACATGCGTCACCGAGCTCAGCAATTTGCATAACTTTAAGCCCGAGCTTAAGGGGTCCATAATGAGCACCATGAAATTGGTTCCGACGCTGATCCGTTGCGATCCGATTTAAGCTTTACGACTCCCTCTGATATAGTCTCTTCCGTGTTCCAGTGGTTCCGTTCCCCATCCTGGGACTAATCCCATCTCATATCGGATCTGTTGATTAGTAAGTGCGTCATGGAAAAAGTTTAATTAATTCCCGCTTGAAGATCGCCTAATGCTTTGGACAAACAAACACGGTGTGTGTGACGCATATGTATGATTTGATCCCGAAGAAGCCTCCCCCCAAGCGTTAATTACGTGAGCCAGCCAGCTGGCTGCTCTCCAAAAAACCGCTGCAGTTTGGCAAGACGCTCGGACTAAGGCTACGCCGCGATATCGGCAACACTTAGCAGGCGAAACCCGTTCGGCATACCACTCGGGCCGTATAAAAGTGAATTGTGGCAAAAATTCTGAACAGTTGAAGCGCACGCTCAGCGGCGACAGCATCGCAGCAAAGATAATTCTCAATAAAATATTTAAAAACGGGGGCCAACAAGGTGTTAAGCGGCCACTGATAACTGATAACTGAGTTTACAAACCGATCAGTACGATTCCCACATTACGCGAGTGAAAACGCCCAACAAATTGGATTAATTTCGACCTGTGTCAAGTGCCTGAACCAGTTAGCAAACAGGATACATTAGCTGATTAATTAATTGAGCCATTAAGACAACGGTACCCAAGCAAGATGTTTGCATACACTTGGCAAGTAAGTATCTCGGCAATATTGAAATTTTGAAAATTTATGAGCAAAACACACAGGCCAACAAAGAAACGTGTTTCGGCCATTAACATTTTCAACCGAAATTCACAAAATTAAAGCTGCAAAACAAAGCTAACGGACAGGCCAGCCAGACGACGGCGTACTCTGATTATTTCGGCAAGGCCAAAAGCATTATCGAATCAAGTTATATTCGTTATTCTATTTCTATTCCAACGCCGTGTGATCTTGTGATTTTCATGAGGAAGTGTCATAAAAGCCCCGGCTTTATGGCCCTCCTTCCAATTTGCACTTGATATTCGATCTTGGGATCCTGTTGGAAGCCTTGATTCCGAAACGATTTTAACCCTGAACCACAAAAGCCCAAAAAAATGAAGCAACCGGTTACAATCTCAATCTTGATCCTCTCCTTTTTCGCCCGCTGCTGATTGAAATTAATTTGTTTTCTGTCTGCGGTTAAGGTTTTACATAATTCAAAAGGCCAGCGAAAGAAGTGCCAAATGTGAATCATCCATCACTGGGCTTCCAGGAATATATAGTATAGGATCGAAAGACATTAGCATAGACAGCATATATAATCATAGAGAGTGGTGCATCCGGTTAGAGGAATCTTGGCTCTGGCGCCTAGAGATCAGCTGGATTCTTGGATCATGCTCGATGACGCCTACCAAATTCGAGACGTGCTCATGAATATTTTACGTGCGACTATAAATTACATTTGATTGCGGTTATATCATTGACTCGGCCCCAGTCCCTGCCCCCTCGGGTTGGTTAATTTAAATTAATTATTGTATGCTAATTCACAGCATAAGCGCTAAGAGCAGACAGGTTCTGGTTCTCTGGCACGGCTTGGTTCTGTCTCTGGCCTCCAGCCGCTATTCACACCTCTTCTCCAATGTCTTACCTTTTGTTTTCCTTGTTTTGCTTTTGCAGGTCAGCTCTGTGATCCTGCTGGTCCTGGCAGCGATGGCCAGTGCCGCCCCAGCTCCCCAGCAGCAGGAGGTTCCCCATGCCCTTCTGGACATCGAGACGCCCAACCAGTTCAGCTACAGCTCGCCGCTGGCCAACCGGGATAGCCTCCAGTCCAAGCCATACTTTGACTTCCTGAGCACACTCTACGCCCACGACTCGGCCAAGTCGAATCTGTTCCGGCCATACAGCGGCCGGCAGCGTCGGGATGCTGAGCCTGTGGCCAAGAAGCTGGATCGTCCGCGCCGGGCCATCGTCTTCCGACCCCTGTTCGTGTACAAGCAGCAGGAGATCCGCAAGCAGGAGATCAGGGACAGGAATGCCCAGAGGCGCCACGATCTGAACCGCCTTCAACGCCTGTAGTCCTGCCCACTGCACAACCTCCAGTGCCAACCCGGGATGTTGGCCATCTACAGGGTCCTCTAGCACTTAGCCTCCACTGTGTCCTAGCCTTAAGTAATGCACTGCAGCACGACGAGAGAGCACTCATCGCTATATTATATAAATATCTATGTACTCCATTCGCACCGCCTCACCACCACCCACATCCTCGTAGCCCTAAGTCCAGATGTTTGTTATGCAATTTGTTATCGCGACGTTTGATTAAAGCTAACAAAACTGATTTTGATAAGAGCAGGGGTTTCTTTTCGGAGGGGTAAAGTCTAAGCGGGGATTTGTAGAACCTATTATCGGTCTTACTGAACAAATAAGTAACAAAATGAAGCCACCATGTGACTGGATTGGGATCTAATTGTATTATAAATGCGCTTCAAAGGTTATCAACCGGATGTCAATGTCGAGGTTTTATGTTTCAGGTTTGCACTTTCCAAATGCTACATTTTAAAACTCCTCTTAAGAGATAATTCTATTCACCCCACACAATATTCTCTATCCAATCAGTGTATAGATGGACCTTGGTGTAAACACTGGGCAATCCCTGAACGCCGCACACTATTCCATAGGACGTGATGCCAATCACTTGCTTGAGGCATGTGTATACAGGATGCTGGACGAAGACGGGTCCACCGGAATCCCCGTAGCAAGTATCGCCACTGCTGCTTCTCGAGCCCGCACAGAGCTGGGTACGCACATCGATCTTGTGGCTCAAGCGTTCGCTGCACTGCTGCTCCTCAAACCGATCTAGGGTGACTTTGAGGAGATGCGAGGAGGATTTCCCACTTTCCGAAGTGGCTCCCCAGCCGGCGGCTGTCACCTGTAGGTACTCATTTCCACTGGCAGGGGGCAGGCAGGCAGGTGCCACATACTCATTGAAAGTGGCCTCCTTGTCCAGTTCGAGGAGAGCAATGTCATTGAAGCGGTTGCCAGTGAAGTCATCCTCGCCATAGCCGGGATGCACCACATAGTTCACCACCAGAAAGTCCTGGGGCTGGGCATCATCCGTGTTGCTATTGTAGTCCAGCTCTCCCAGTCTCACCACATACTTGGGGCAGTCGTAGTTGGGATCAAGGCGCTCAGCTTTAGTCCTGGAAAGAGTCATGCAATTTAAGGGATTCTTTGAGAATATAATAATAAATAAAATAAAATAAAAGTAAATAATAATAAATAAAACAAAACTATCAAACTTAAGCCAGTTCTTGTTTATAAAATTAAGAAACTGGCTACAAATACATATATTAAATAAAAGCAATTAAATTGAGTGGAAATTGCTGGCTTCTGAAATACGATTTCAAGAAAAATAATGTTTAAAACATTGTTCACGCCAGAAAGGCGCTTAATTTCGGGAGGCAGTGCGCTCTGTCTTTCTCTCCCTC
>JAEIIJ010019066.1:0-95531 GCA_018904815.1 Drosophila ogumai | reverse complement strand
TTTTTGTGCTAGTTTTTATAAGGTTAACAAATCTGCTTACTTAATTGTTGTTTATTTTAATTTTCATTTTTTTCAGATTTTGACGATTTTAATGATGTAACCCATTATCTTTTTTTTGATAAAATAATGATATTATCATTTTTGGCTGGTAGCTGGCTGGTAGCTCATAGTTATTATCATTCAGTGCAAACGAATTTTCACACAAATTATACGGTCTTCGCCCTTCTGCTCTTTGTTTGCCAGTTACGGTCTTCGGAGACTAAGAGTGCCGAATTGAGTTCAAAACATTATTTTCAATGCCAACATTTTCACTCATTCCACAGATCATCTAGCTTTTTGTTGTTAAAATGATATTGTTGTATTGTTGTACATTTTCAGTACAAATTCGTACATTTAAAAGCCGTCCAAAATTATTTAAGTTTTTGGGCTGAAAATTCTCTTTATTTCTACGCAACGCAACTTTAAAGTACATTCCATTTTAAATATTTCTAAACCCAAAACTCTGCTGTTGATTTTTCGCACTTTCTTTATCTCAAGCGTTGCCTTTAACTGCATTGTGAGCTTTTTGTTTAGTGATTTGTTTACCCCAACCAGAACAACAGGGAAAAAAAGAGAAAAACAAAAACCAAAAAAATTGAAACCGAAATACGATGCCAAAGGCTGCGACCCCCTGCCCCCTCGTAAACCGTGCAGCAGCCCCTCTGCCCACATCAAAGCGGAATCTCTGGGAGGCTTTATATAAAAGCTGTGCGGCAGACAGGCCATCAATACAAAATGGCATAGAGTTGAGTGGGCGTTAACAATATGCCACACCCCCCGCCCGAAATCTCTAACGCCCCTCGGGGCAGGGGTGGGGCACAAAAAAGGAAAAAGGGGGCTTGGAGGGGCATTCATTGTTGGCTGCCTTATAAATGCTGCGTATGTTTTGGTTTTTTGGCTCAACGACTCAACTCGTTTGCAATTTCTCTGCTGTCGCTCTATCAGCCGAGGTCCCTCAGTAATACACTGGGAAAAATTTTATTAGAGTTGAATTAGAATAAGGATCTTAGACGATTTTTTAGAAATGAAATAGTCCCTAGCAAATATATGATTGTTCTAAATTAGCTTGGGTTAATGTTAAGCCTATTATAATTTTTACAAGAAAGGAAACTAACATTGAAAAGCCGTATTTGTATACCCCTGCAGATTGCCCCATGACATAAAAAATATATCATAACTAACCAAAAAATGCATTAATATTAATTCGCAAGGCATTTCGTTGTTAGTTTTTTCTATATTAATTTTTAATTTTAGAATATCAAAATTGTTGTCGATTTTTAAACATTTTTTTGATAAAATGGATTAAAATTTTTTTTTCTCCGGACATGGCAAGAAAGACACGCCTGTTTAAGCAGATCAATATTATATATGGTTAATGGCGTCGGAAATGGCTGCTTCACTGCTCTCCAAGCTTTTGGCCAAATTATAGTACCCTGTAAGGGTATAAAAATAATTATCATTATATTTACCAATTTACCTTTCACTATAAATATCGATTATGTAAAAATCTTGCTTAAAATAAATTTCCAAGCCATGTTTTTGGCCAGTGCTCTCCTGTTTTGCTCCTCCTGATCCTGGGGTCCTGCTAAAGTGTCTGCGAATATGACGCGTCACTCTGGGATCACACCAATTTGTTAAAAAACGGGGCAGCCGGGTGGACAGGGGGGAATGCTGCTGATGGTTTGATAAGGAGGGTGCGGCATAGGCCCGTTCGTTGGTTCATTCACTCAAAATGTCATCAACGTTGAGACGACAGATTGCAGTCATTTTGCTGGCATTTTTTCCTCCTTCGTTTTTGTTATCATCTGGTTTTGGTTTGTTTGTGTATTGTGTGTGTGAAATGGGTTGAACGGGATAGGAGGAGGATTCAGGAGTTTTAAAAAGGGGGTAAAGGAGGAGCTATGAGGAGCAGGGTAGAGCATAATAGTTGAAGAATACAGATTTAAAGAGTATACTCTTTAAAAGAAATAAATGAAATTAAATGTTTAATAATTAAATTGATTAATTGCTTCTGTCATATTTTAAAAATATTTCTTAGTATACTCTTAGTACAAAAAATGTACATCTAATTCTCTTCCCTTTTAAGCTTTTGAATATTAAAAAAAAAAGACCAGTCATCCCACTTTGTAATCCCTTTTTGGATTAGCAGCTCATCTGGACTTCTGCACAACCGAATCAATTATCCTTGGCATTCCCCTCTGTGCCAATCCCAATCGCCCTCCCGTTTGGCCATGCCGTTGACATTATAGCAGCTCCATCAAAGCCACTCACTCCATACTTTATTGCTTACCACTAGGATGGCCGCCTGCTCGTGCCCGCTCCATATCCCTTAGTGTCCTGGTGCGGTGCTGTCACTCAGCAGAGGATGCGTCACTCATGCCGGCTGACAGTGTCGAGAGTGGAGAATTAGATTTAAATTCGAAATCTGCTTAAAGGCACAGCCAGCAGCAGCCAGTGAAGGGAAGGGAAGTGAAGTGAAGTCCTAGCGACTTTATAAATTCCTTTTATCCCACTCGCTCTCTCTATGTTCCCAATGTATGGGAACATCAAAACATCGTTATCATCATCGGGCAGGGCAGAGGGACCAAAAAGATGGAAGCCAGAACGAAACCAAACTCCACTGAGCTGAGCTGTGGAAATGCAATTCATTTTTCGCGCCATACCTGCACATAAACCATTCATATTCATAAAATTGCATAATCTCGAAGAGTCATAATAATCAAAAACATATTTGCGGCATGCGCCCCCCTAGTCTACTCCTTTCTTTCAGCCATAAAACTTCAACTTTGGCCTGGCTTGAAAAAGTACACTGAACAAAAAAAATAGAGAAACACTAATTCTAGGTTTTTTGTTTTAAAAAGTAGTTCTCATAATTAAATCTAACAAGAATAAATTACTAACAAAATACAAATAAACTTCATTAAAAAATCTGTGATTGAGTTAGAGTTTCCCCTGTTTTTTTATAGTGTTCTAAAGAGGAAAACCACCCAGGGATGATGCAATGGGACGACTAAAACGGGGGGTTTTTGGTTGTGGAGGGGATGCTGCAGCAATCGGCAATGGCAACGGCAATGGCGCCCAAGTAGGCGGAAATAAACGTGGAGGCGAGCGAAGAACCAAGTTGTATGATTTTATTTATGCCACCACTACATAGGTGGCGAGCAAGGGGAGCAGCAAAAAAGGGGGCAGATTCTTCTGCTAGTTCGCATCCTCCGCCTGCTCACTGGCTGCTGTGCTGGTTCGTAAAGTTTAGTTGAACCCAGAAGCCGTAAAAGGCGTTGGCAGTGGCACACTCAGCAGTCATCATAAAACTATAAATTTCATATTTGCCACACTCACACACACACACACACACAGGACACACAGCCACAGGAAGGTTTAGAGGTGGTGGTGGTGGGGAAAATCGGGGGGGAACGGCATGTTATCATTAATGGTCGGTAGAACTATGATCATGATGATGTTGATGCTGATGACGTTGGCTTTGGTAATGTTTATGGTGACGCCTGGGAGTTTTTGGGCAAGGCCTGTAACATCCTCAGCTTATGCACTGCGAATAATTATGTGGGAATAGTAAATATAATTAAGTATAAAATAATAAAATATGGAAAAATAAATTTTGAGAGCTTTTAATTTAAACCCATCATAATGCATTGAAAACGATTGCTACTTTTTATAATTTAAAGTGAATATTCCTCTTAAAAATATTATAATATTAAATTTTATTAAGGAATATATTAAAAATTTGTCTTACATGAAAGACTATATTTAATATAGCTTTTTAAATATTTATTCAAGATTAATACAAATACTACACACATTCCATTACATCTTAAAATAGTTTAAATCATTTTCTCGCCCTACTTTTTCCTCTGTGAATCTTTTCTTTAGCTCTACCTGCCGCTAAGTGTTTTGCAAGTATATATATTATATTATATATACGTTCGTATATATATTTCTGTTCATCGTTCGCCTGTGTATGAGGTTTGTGTGCTTTGTTATGTAGAGCATGCAATCATTTTATGACTCTGCGTCGAGCCGCAGAAATGTCAGGGGCAGTCCGCTAACCATCCAAAGTGTTCCGCCCCCACTGGCCCGTCTTCCATCCTGTATCCTACATCCTCCATTCCCCAGCCGGGGGTACCCGTTCCCCCCAGTGACCCCTCTTTGCTGGTGCCAAGTGTTGCCACAAATTTAATAAACTAGAGACGTGCGTTTGAGCTCTGGTTTTCACTCTGGTCTCTCTCAAGCTGCCTTTACTTAAATAGTTTAGCAACTAGATCAAAGTTTTGTTTTCGAGTTTTTACTGTTTCGGTTTCTGTTTCTGTATTTTCGTTTAATTTTTGATTTGGTTTGTGGGTCACAGGGGAAAGTTTTAACTCGGTTTGCAGCGGGCATGTAATTTATTTAAACATGTTCGGACATAAAGGGAATGAAAAATGTTAGGCCAAGTGCTACAGCTGCTCTCGTAGGTATAAAAATAAAAAAAAAATAGAAAGGAAAAACTAAAAAGAACATTCAACTTTTTTCCCGCAAATAAATTAATTAACTAGGGTGAAGAAAAAAGGTTTGCAGTTCAATTTAAAGTAAACATTTAATACAAATGTGTCGGAATTAATGGAAAATTACATTAGTTTTATACGGACAAAAACCTGTGATAATTACTTTAAATCCTTTGGTCAGTTCAAAGGAGGCCCATATTTAATTAAACACTTTTTTTTTAACGAAAATATATGTAATAAAGACACAAGTTGATGGGTCCTCAAATGTATTTGAATCTACATATATGGGAATATCTAAAATTAAACTAGGTTAAATGCAGCTCAAATTCTCTTTTTCTTTGGCATTACATTTTCTATATACCGATATCGAATATTGCTCTGCATATCCTTCCATCCCCATTCTGAAACCTCATTAGCAATTCAAAAAGCAATACTCTGCCATTGACAAACATTCGATGACTTCATTTCTCCAATTAGATGGCATTGCTGTAAAAGTTAACAGTGCGAGTTATGGCCAAACTCGGGACCGTCTCAAATGATGTGCCATTTCTGCAGCATTGCATTAGTTAAAGTTCGTCCATATAGCAACAATCAGCGCCAGAAGTGGGGCCCAAAGAGGCGGCACTGCTGCGGTTATTGCCGCACGAAAATTTGTAAACGAAACGGAAACAGCTCGTAACGATTTCAATGAAGAGATGACATGGACATGCCGACCAACTAGGACCTCGTCGATGCCTTTGCTCCTCTGCTGGTGGGGATTGTTATGGCGATGGTGATGGTGCGGATGCTGTTCGAGGATGTTCGAGGAACTGAAGAGGTGGCTGTGCTGCGATATGCTAAGGCTCTACAAAATTAAAAAAAAATATATTTATAGTATATAAAGATTTAAAAAACAATAAACATATATATAATAAGTTTACCTGATGTATAAATTCCTTTTTGAGATCTTAGAACAAAAGCATCTAAATCTTTACCCATATAAATGTTCAAATGCAATCCCTACAATTTCTTAAATATTTTCCCTATTTTTCCTTCTAATTTTTTATTATTTTCCTATGTTTTTCCAACTTCCATATCAAGACATCTCTGATGGGTAGTCACTTGTCAAGGAGAGTGTTCTTCTGCCTGGCTCTGATGATGACTGCAAATCAGACAAATGTACGCAAAAACCGCACCGAAAACTTTTCGCCAATGCACAAGTGATGGAACCAAAGGCGAAAGAGACCGATATGGGGGCAGGGAAGGAGGGGCGGGGAAGTTTTGGGGAATCACCTCGGGACATTTGCTCTGCTGCATTGGAACTCAACGGAAGGCAAAACTTGAAAGTGCTGCCCCTGACCCTATTCTCTTTAGCATCCTTTGCCGGCCTGCTTGTTGTGTTCCATCCGGAACTTGGTTGGTTACACTGAACAAAATTTTATTTCTCAATTTTTAATTAGGTTTTCTAAATACAAAATGAATTCCTCAACGGAAAGGGATTTTAGACATGTAAAAAATAATTTTACATTTTTTTTTCTTAGGAATTAATTTAATGTGGACAAAAAGTAAAGGTTTTAATATTAATTGCATTACTAGTTAACACTAAAACCATAATTAATATGTTTACAAGCAAGAGAACATCTGTTTCTCCTTCTGTTTCTCTGAGTGCACTTTGTTGGGGCTACGATTGATGTGCAATAATTATCCAAAGTTGATTTGTTTGTTTGCACCAGGCCAACAAAGCGTAAAAGCCAAGCATACCAATCGAAGAGTCAGCCCTAAACGTAGGTCCTGCCTCTCCCTTGGCCTGGTCCTTGAAAATGCGGTAATGCTGTAAATGAGTATTATTATGGGCCCTCTACTCCTTCTCCTCTGCCATTGAAAGTCGCCTTTCTTTCTACTCCGGGGCCAAGATTTTGGCGAGTTTCTTCAATGTTGCTCTTGCCTTATAGTTTTTGGCGTAGTTTTCGATGTGGCTTTGGCTGATGACGATAATGATGATGATGATGACGGGTATTGGTATGAGGATGCTGCTGCTCAATAAGATAAGTGCGCTGTTTAGTTTTAAAGCCACAAGCAGAAAAGTTTTCCCGATGCACAGAACTTTGCCAGGGCAAGGGACAGGAACAGGGTAAGGGTATTTATGGGTATTTAGGATAGCCGAAAATATAAAGTGTTCAATTGGTTATTTTGTGCAGAGTGTAAAGTTTGTTTGCCGAATTGATTGAATGGTTATTAAGCGAAATTTTGATGATCAGCAGAGTTTAATTGGATGAAGTTAAGCGGAAGTTTTGGTTATTAAATTATAGCTCGATGCTTTTACTTTGTGTCTGAGAATGAATATCAGTTCACTTGAAAGTGCAACCATTATTCGGAGACACACACTATACATGTGTTCTTATCCCATCTGTTTCTTCTATTTTTCCTATTCGCAATTGAGAAATTAGTGCATTAACTTTTCCTTTGACGCCCCCAACAAATAAATGGTGGCATTTATTTGAATTGCTCAAACGAGTTTTACTCTCCATATCCTCGGCACCAATAAAACGAATGAAAGAGCCAGACAAAAAATAAAACAGAACAACTTTTAGTTAAACTTGCTAACCTCATACAAGCCTCCCCCGCCCCTCTACCCCCTTTGCTTGCTTGGCTGCCTTTACTGTTGATTTACTTTAGCCTATTGCTTTGGCATTTAGGTTTTTAGTTCTTCGTGTTGTTCCATTTGTGAACCGGAAATACACAGGAGCACAGGTTGCCGGTCTCTGCTGGGCTCTACTGGGATAACCCCACTCGAACGCAATCAAAATACTTTGGCTATACAATTTATTGGCGCAAAAACAAGTTCAATTTCAAATGAAATTCGCTTTTCGGTAAAAGGGAGCCAGGGACACGAGCACACATGTAGACAAGATAAACATGTGGGCACGGCAAGAAAAAAGTGGAAAGTGACCTTAATTTTTATTAAGAAAATGTTAAAGTAATATAATAACAAAAATTGCTCAGTTCTCTAAAGTAAAATTTTAAGAAAAGTAATTGTTTTTAATATTTTGAATTATAAAAATGAATCTTCGATTTTCCAAAATATTTTTGGGTATACAAAAATTGAAAAATGTGTAAGATAAATATTTTATTTACCTACAATTAAGTCATATACACCCAACTTTCTTGCTGTGCCTTCTGGTGAATGAGTTTGCTACACGGATTGCAGAAGACAGTCAAGATTCAAATAAATATCAACAAGGAGGAACACTGAGACCCCACACATAGTTGCACCTTTGTGTGTGGTGCCCAGTTTGGATTGTGTTTTCTAATATAGAAAATAGTTGAGAAATATTTTGCCAAGTAGCCAGAGCGCAAGATGCCGGGGGAAGAGGCATTTGGCAAGACAAACAATCAGTTAAGAGCTTTGCGAAAGACGATACATTGCCTAACGGGGGCAACAGGGACAGATAGAGACGCTTTGCACTCTTTTTATTGAACTTACATAACATTTTTGGGTTATACTCGCATGGCTGCGGGGGAGGAAATTGCGGGGGCGCCGGAAGTGGTACTGTGTACTGTGATTTCCGGGCAGCTTCCTTGGCTAGGCTGTGTAATAAATATACAGAAGAGTGCTTAAGATCAAATCAATTGATAAAGAGCGTAATAAACTTGTATCCAACTATTTACATAAAACTTCTCTCTAATAATATTATAGCAAAAACCTGAGGAGGCTGCCAGGAGTTTAAGGAGAGTCAAAGGGGAACGGAAGCACTCGAAGCACTCTTTGCTTTTCATGTCTCGCATATTTGGGTTAAAATGTATTAGTTTTTCCAGCTTGGCTCTCCTTGTGTCTATCACATATTTTCTTATCAGAAAATGCTATTTATTTCCATCCTTTTTGATGTTGCAAAATGTTGAGAGTGAGGAAACAATGTCGATCTGCATGGCAGCCATAAATTGTATGCTTATGCAGGCCTGTCCTTCCGACAGTAGGTAATGTTGGTCTAACCCCACTTAACTGGCAGACGTTTAATTTAAATCAACAAATCAATTGGAATTTATGTCAGAGTTTAATGTCGAACAATTGTGCAAAAGTGTTGTGCCATTTGAGCTCTAATTAAAAGCGAGAGAAAGCGAGTTGATTGCGAAAACATTTCCCGAAATCGAATAGCACATAAACATGATTAATTAAGGGATTTTTATTCGAATAGTTTTATAGCAGAGAAGTAGCAGAGAAGAGTGTTTATTGAAGCTTAACCAGTTGTAAGTTACAAAAGGATTTCCAGGGTTATTTGGAAATGTCTCAAGAACACATGATATGATATATAACCCACAAGAGCACATTTCTAGTTTAAATTTCATGATTTCGGTACCATTTAATATTGATTTTTACAACTCTCTGTGCCGGCTAGACACCATACTTTTCGATACTTTGCATATCCTGGCGCTGCAATCTCTGTATAGACAACTCCACATAGATGTAAACTCTATAACTCATGCGGATAGTTATTCTAAGCAATATCTCATGTACATTTGCCCGATGTCAACTGCAAAATTTATGCACATCTATGTACATATGTGGAACTCTTTGGGTGTCCTTTGGGTATCCCCTTCCTTCTTGTTGTTGCGGCTGTCGTTTTATCAAGGCAGCTAAAGTCGCTAAACTTTTCAGGACTATGGCAACAAACACACAGAGCCCAACAAAAAGAGAGAAATTCTACAACAATTTTTATTGGATTTCGCGTGTCGCATCGGCAACGGTTTGCAGTTAGTTTTCGGTTCGGTTTGGTTGTTGTTCTCCCGTTGATTTTGCCCCTTTTTGAGGTTTGTTGGCCTTTTGCCAATGGCTTTTTCAATTATACTAATGACATTCAAAAAGAATTTGTAGAAATGCCAGAATGTAGCCGAAAAAAATGGAGGCAAGAACCCATGGCGGCCATTTTGTTGTATCACACATGCATGTGGGAACCCTGCTCATGTCCTTCGTCCTGGCTCCTAGAATGAGCGTTTTTACCAACGTTTTTGTTGTCGTTTTTGTTGCCGCTATTTGGCTTCGGCTTTGGCGACTGGGCAAATAAAAACAATTTGCGCCAAATTAAACTTATGAGGCATAAAGATATTTTTGGCTGCTCCCCGTTAATGCCGCGCACACAAACAAATGCTTGACAATGCGAGATGATGATGAGAATCAGAGCATACCAAGCCATGTGGCCATGATGTGAAAGCACAAAAAAAAAAAAAACAGGAGACAACAGACCCATGTATGTACATATATGTCTGGTAAGTGATAAATCTAGGCAGGACTTTCTTGAACCCCAACCAAAAGCAAGGAACAGTTGTGATTAAAATAATAGGTTCGGTTTTTATTATGCAAAAAGAGAATAAATATTATTATTATTATAAAATTTATATCATTTATACTTGGAATATATTCAAGCCTTTTAAAAAATATTCTTTTTCAAAAACCCCACCTTTGTTTTCCTACCCTCAGCTGTAGACATCACACAGGACATAACAAAAACAACAGCGGCGAACGCCAAAAGACCAAAGTCGACGCTAAGAAAGGATATTAAAGATTAAATGATATAAGCGGCAAGTTGACGTTGGAACATCTCGAGGGGTTGGAGGAGTAAGCAAACTCCGCCGAAACAGGCAGAAAACTTAACCAAGCCAGAAACTCCACCCACCAGCGGGAAATCTGAGCGCCATAGATAAAACACATGATGCGTTATATATGTGCGTTGTCTGTATATGTACATGTGTGTGACATTGAAAAGGATAACAACAGCGGGAGGATATATATATATATATGCTCCACACACACACATCACCAGTTTCAGCCCCATCTCAGCTGTGGCCTCAATTCTGGTCTTGTTTTTGTTTTTCGCTTTTTTGTTTTTGCCTCGCTGTGTCTAATTAACCGCGTGCGTGGCGCATCATAAATCGTTTCAACCATGCACAAGGCCATTAAAATTCATATCAAACCAGATACCCAAAGAGGGGAGTGTTCTTGTATTTGGCAAGCAAAACAAACACAGATTTCCCAGTGGCCTAGAGTTTGGCGGGGAGCCTGCTCGTAAGTTGAAGAGTTCTTTTGAGAGTTTCTCCAGCAGCTAAGCCAGGCATTAAATTAGTTGTTGCCGCAAGTAAATAAAAATTGGGAAAATAAACCTTGGATTTACAAAAGAAAACTGAAGTATTTTGCATGGTTTTTTGAGAAAAAAGTATAGCATACCTTTTAGGTTAAAACACCTACCTCTATTTTATTTCCCTTTTATAAATATTATTTTAAATATCTTTAATATTTATTTCATTAGCAACACAATTAAAAATCAGTGAAATTGCTTACCGGAACATCTTCCAAAACTTCCCCAAAAGTCATCTACATTTTATGGCAATATTTAAATATCATATAACCGACACTTGGCCATAAACAACCTTGGACGCATATTAATTATTCAACTCAACTTGAAATTATTCTCAAATGTGTGTGTGCCTTTTTTTTGGGAACTGGGGTTAAACTTTAATCATTTTACAGTCCCGAAGCTGAAGCACAAAACTCCATTTCAACTCGGCTTGATTTTGGGCCTTACCACATGTGAGCACTTGTAATTATAATTTCCACTTATTATTTCTCGTGCTGGGTTTTTGTTCTTTTTAGTATTATTTTTTTGTTTTTGGCTCGTGTTAATGCAAAGCACTAAAGCTGTTTTCGACATTTTTGCGACAATTAAATTACTTTTCTCGGCCAGACATTCGCTGTGGGTGTTTGGTAGTTGGATATGCTGGGCATGTTTATAATTTCATAATTTACCAGAAGTTTTGTGCGACGCCATATGTCCTGCTGTGCTGAGAGTGGGTTGGGTTGTGGGTCGAAGCCTCCTAGCTTATGCACTACAAATTTGCGATGAAAGAGCTTAGTGAGGGATATTTTTTGTGACAGAAACGAGAGTTCTAGAATAATTCATTAACAGTGTAATCCAAAGAAAAAATATTACATTTAAATATATATTTTAAATTAAATAATACCTCAAAACTTAAATTAAATCATCTTGAAATAAAGTCACAGCTGTTCGTTTTGATAGGACATATTTTCACAGCCAATGAAAAATATTTTAAAAATTCCTTTTATTGATATATCGAATTACAGCTGAAATCCCCGCTTCGGGCTTCACCTCTTTGAACAATCCCATCGGATTATTCGGATAATCAGCTCTATTTTTTTCGCTCTGCCATTTTTGTAGCGCACCCCGCAGCTCGGCATACCCTTCCGGCACTCCACACTCCACGTCAACATCCACAGCCACATCCATCGTTCATCAACATAATTAGAAGCTGTCGCTTGTAGTTGAAAGTAATTTTGCAACTGTTGTTCGCCGGCACCCTTGTGATGATTTTACCTACTCTGCGAATGTCCTACCTACTTTCTGGGACCGCCCAGGAGAGCGAGTAGATCGCCCGCTGAGCAGGGGCCAGGGAACCCTGCAATATGTTGATCGGAACCACCCCGGCGGAGTAGAGGCTGAGTGTGGAAAACCAAAAGTGTTTATACATGATTTTTGGCAAGCGAACGCCACCCCTTATTGACGATGTTCCATTAGGGAGGCTTCAACCGCCCGGCCACGCCCCACTCTCTACTTGGGTCTGTGTGTTGGTGAAAACTAAATTGCAGACTGTCAATTACAGTTGCCGCCTTCGAGTTGGCTAAGAACTTAATTGCCGAGCAAATAAAGCGGCTCAGAGGGAAAGCCAAAGTAATTCAGGGAATGAAAAAGAAATTAATAATCAATGGGTGGCTAAGAATGGGCGATAGCTGCAGTCCACAAATGTTTGATCGTTGAGTAAATGTTATTCCTGAGATTACCAGAGAGAAAATTAGTTCGTTTTATATTCATTAATAATTTAGTGTACTTCCTAGGTTTACAATTATAAAATCAGTATTTTTATGCATTTTGTAGGGTAAATAAAAATTATTTTAGAGGCCTTCTAATCATTTTTTAAGTATTAAAAATATACAGAAATTAAATTGGTTTCTTTAAGGATTATTGAGCATTATCCTTATTATCTAGGATTTCTATTGTGTGGTCCTTATCCCCTTGCCAAAGTCCCAATGCAGAAATCCCTTTAATTTGGCGGAAGCTATGACAAGTCAAGTCATTATCATCCCGCCCCCTTCTACCAGGATGAGCGAGTGGGCGGGTTAGGACTTGACGGCCTCCTTTTCATTTGTCTGTGTCTGTGTCTGCATCTGTGTGTGTGTGTGTGTGCGTGGCGTGTTGACGCAGTAATTACCAGATGATGGATTGTTGCGTTGCGTTTAAATTTAATTTCTCTGACATTTGGCGCCTTGGCACTCGCTTCACCAGCCCAAAATGGATGCGAGAAGTGCGTGTTCCTAGGTCCCTGGCCAAAGAACTGTGAAATTATCTACATAAATACAGTTGAGGGGATATAAATAGCGGTGTTAATTATTAATTTAATATTAAAGTATTGTTTATAAATTATTTAGAATATAAAATCCGTCACATTAAAATTTATATAAAATACGTTTGATTGTAAATGATCATAACTAAGCCAAAAAACCGTGAAATTTAATTCGGAAAGCCTTTCTATTAACAAATCTGTATACTAAATTTTAAGAAATCAACATTTTTGATCATTTTTAAAAATTTTAATGATGTAATCCCTTATCAAATTTTGAAAAATTGGTAAAAAAAGAGGTTTTCCTCCGGACATGGCTAGAAAAAACTCGACTAATGATGCTGATCAAAATTATATATATATTTTATAGGGTAGGAAACGACTTCTTCACTGACTAAAATCCTGAATACCCTTCAAGAAATCCGGAAATATTCAAATTCTTCAATGGATATTTATCCATATTTTTGTATGATAATTTTTCGGACAAATTAACTAAAGTATTTAGCTAACTTTATAAAAAGGTAAGTAAAATATGTGACCCGTCCCGTGATCTGAACTACATTTATGACCGCATCAGTATATTCTATTTGAATTGTATGTGTGGGTATGCCAAACGGAAGCGGAAGTTAAGTAATGTGTCAGTCAAGTCAGCCAGTTGGCATTGATGCAATGGGCGTGGAGAATTTATATGGTGACTGACATTGGTGGCAGATAATTTGGGTTACGTTCGGTCTATTCTAATGCCGCCTGCTCTAGTTAATGATAATGTGCCGGCGAGGGAGGCGAAGGTGTAGGTAATTCCCAGCTAAGATAATGATAACGTCGGGGGCGCTACTCTTATTACCTTTTATGATTATACACACACAGCAAGGCAGCCACACACGCATTATTTTCGATCGTTAAAAAGTTCTAAGGGAATTTTCAATTCATAGGTTTATACAGGAAATGTGTTAATTAATTATTTGATTCTAAAATATTTCCATAATTTTGTTATTCTCTTTGATAAAGTCTATAAAATAATAATAATATTTTTGTGGTCAAAATATCATAAGCAAAGTTTTACAAAATCACAGCAAATACAAAAAAACTTTGAGAAATTATATTTATATGTGTAATAGTTAAAACTCTTCAACCTTTAATTTATTTTTAAATTTCTAAAATTTATTTTTGCAACACCCTACCATCGTATAAACTTTAAAATAAAAACGCTTTCAAAATGAGTTTCTACCATCCATGGATGGGGCTTCTCCCCTTTGACTCGACAAAAAATACAGAACGAAAAAGGAAATTTCCATAAACCCAACGTCATAATTACTACGACATTTTTTCCATAACGACTTCTTCCTTGGAACGTAGCCGATAAGACTGGATTATGGGGGGGAACCCCCTCAGAACTCTGGCCAATTGAGGCGGCGGACTGAGGGGGCTCAGATATGCGTGTCCCAAGTTCATAGGCGCCTTATTACACACTTTAATTTAATAAAAAGCTTGTAAATGCTTGCACACATGCTCTGCCAGAAAACTGAAAATGCTACGCCTTTTTATTACATAATGAGACCGAGACTTGGCTACACTTGCCGCCCCTCAAAAGAGAAGCCACCCCCGTGCCCTGTCCCTTAGCTCATTTGATATTCAACCAGCGCTGCGCTGCTTCCTGTGTCGAATCCGTGGAAAGTGCGTGAGTTCAACCTGGGGAAGGCAGTCAGAGAAAATGGAGGAAAATTTTGTAAGGATAGAAAAATATTTAAGGAATTTTTAAAATATTATTTGGGTTGCTTTTTCAAAGTTTTCTATTAATTATAAACAAAATGCATATATTTTTATAAACAAGCTAGTGAAATTTGTTTCCCTGGTCCCTTAAAATGGTATTTATTATCAAGTTAAGAGCTTATATAATTTACACTTATTACATTTCAATTTGAATTTCTGTTTAGGCCATGAAATTGAATTTCTCCACGTGTGGTTTTGGTTTGAGCTCGGTCTCAGTGCACCTGCAAGGTCTGCGCCGCGAACCGCACTCCAGCTCCTAACCGAAACCCTCCTTCTGATCCGCGGACCCCTGACGTGTCGGACATTACAAATTATGCCCGGGAGCCCTTCGGCGGCAAGTGTGCGGGATGTGAATGTGGACGTGGAAGCCAGGGGACGGGGACGGACCACCATCAATGTCTGGACAATGACGAGCGCCGACGTCCCTGACATTTGAGCTGGGTTCCGTAGGCTCGCAGGTAGAAACTGAAACTGAAATCGAAAATGAAAACGAAAGCAATACCGCAACATCGGTGATATCTCGAAGGAATATCTATCCATAGATGTTATTTAATTTGTTACGCTTTACAACTTTCTGGGGCCGCTCGCTGAAAGATCCTTGCGTGCATAATTTATTGTTTCCCTGCGGCCTCAATGCGGTTTGCATTGTTTCCCAAAAAGGTGTTATAACGATTCATTCCTTGTGTGAAATCTTAAATTGCAGTCTTCTTCGGTTAATTGAATTCATTGCTGCGTGAGATATTTCCTAAATTCCCTTTTGTCTCTCTGAATTTATAGAGCAATGCGGGCGGTCGACGACTATTAAAAAACAGAATTAAAGAGTGCGTGCAGGGCATTCCGAAGGGAAAGGAATAAGTATTTAGTTATGCACAGCTGGTAGAGGATGGGAAATATATATTTATGGCATTCTCTGGCCGAAATGATCGTTAATTTGTAGTAACTAAAACATGCCACTTGGTGGTCTAACCATAAAAAGGAAGTGCGAACAGGAAATGATATTTTATCTGCAATCAGCTTAGGACTTCAGGTATCTTTACTTAATCTTTTCCATTTAAAATATTATCTAAAATAATTCCCCCACAAATTCCACAAAACTTCTCCCATTCCAAACAGGGCTTAGTTTGAATTAAAGACCTTCTTGCTTTCCCCCAACAATTTTCCTTTCTTATTTTTAGACCTATACTTAGTCCGCTTATCGCAGAAAATTTCGTGAGCTTTTACGCCAGATTGAGTCCTGATTTTGAGTGTCAGGGAATCCAGCAAAAGTTGACAAAATATAGACGAAAATCCTGTGTATAGTCTCTCTGCCCGCAAAAAATGTTATTGTTAACAGCTTAATGGAGCGTTCCATCATCGGGGGGAGGGAGTGGGCAGGAAAGTTGGACCCAAGGAGGTGGGCTGGAAATGGGAAGGGAAGGCGGACACAACAAGGAACAGCAATAATAAAGATTATACACGGGCAATAATTACTGGAAAATTGTTGTACAGCAAATCTCCGACAGAACAGATGTCTCATGTTCTCTGCTGTTGAGGCAGGGGTGGAGACCAAAGGGGGCTTAATGGAATAGAAAAGGATTTAGAAGGGTTAAATACTAATATTTAAAATGTATATAATTTATTGTATATAATATATGTGTCATTGCTGTTTCACTATAGATTTTCTTCCGCTGCTCAAGCCCCTCAATCCACCGTCTCTGGAGCAACTTTGCCCTTTCTTGCCTTATATATCCTGGCTGTAATCCTCCCACCCACTCCCACTCCCACGCCACCCCCTGACCCCACCCAACTCTGTCTCGAGGTTTCGCGGTTCGTTTGCTCCCAGCTACTCCAACGTAATATGCACCTAATCCTTTCTACAGAATCATAATCGCATAGTACGTAATCAGAGCGGTGCCAGCAAGGACAATGTTGTTTTGCGAGGAGGGTCTCGAGTCCTGCATCCTGCCAGCCAGCAGCCAACAGCTAACAGCCAACTGGCAACATTCATTCAGTTTTAATGCCAGTTTCATAACTCGTGCGCTCACTGGGCCATGAGAAGAGGAGAAGAGCCCGGCAATTAACGCGAGTCCTTCGACTTGCCGCCACAATATCCCAGCATCATTATCCTTTTGGCCTCTCGCTGGCAGCAGTGGGTTAAGGGTACACTCACACACATACACACCACATACACACACGAATTTATGGGAGTCCCGACGCTGTAAGGCCCAAGACTACAATTAATCAAGAACTCAAATTTCAACTCTTTGCGAAAAGGGGGAAACCCAAGACCCGAGTGGCGAGCAAGGGGAGGAGTGCGACTCCCTTACCTAATCAAGCCTACAATAGGGAGGGAAAAAAATTATAAATTGATATAAATTTTTAAAAAATGAATTGCGGCCCAACCCCCGAAGTCGCCGTGTTTGTGACATTTGACAATAAATATATATATTGTATATATAATCCCCCCCTCCGCCCTGTTTAAATTATATGCAGCAGACAGTTACGGGGGGGACGCTGTTCGCAATGATGATGGATGATCTAGAGTTCGGTTTTTCATTTTGGAAAATTCTACGGGTTGAAAAACGCTTTGATTTTGACGGGTTCCGGACTGGGCTCTCTCTCCGCCTCCTGGCTGCGGTTGCTTTGCATACAAGTTGGGAAAACAGGCATTAAAAAAGAGAAGAACGAAAAAATTAAATAAAAATAAATTAAAAATTAATTAAATCAAATTGCTGTGGCGGCTCCTGCTTAACTCGGGAATGGGGGCTAAATGAATCATAAAATATATGACAGTTGCTGGATTATTTTTCCTCATCTTTTCTATCCCATATTTATGAGGGTGATGGCTCAGATTGCTAATGACTTAAGTATTGGGTTAGGGGGTGGAGGGGACTATGGCGGATTGGGGTTCAGAAGAGTTTGTCTTAAATGATTTGGAAGTAATTGCCTGACATCAGCGGTGATTGATCTTCGGATGATATATTGAAAATTCTAAAGGTTTTTAAGAGGCGCATGAAAAGATAACCCGAAATGGGGGCCAATGGCAATATATGAAGTGCTGTAAAATTAAATATGTAATATTTATTTGAATATTTAAATATTAAAAGCTAAAAGAGAACTTAAATTTAAGATTTTTAAAGAAGTAACAGACATGTTTTCAAAGATTAACTGAGGCACTTATTAAATGAGATTTAAAATATGAAATATATGTGAATTTTAGTTTAAATTAGTTTTAAAATTAGTTTTAAATTAGCCTTAAAATGGGACAAAATTGATAATGACCCAAATAAAATTTTTAAATAATAATACTACATTTTAAATTCTTTAATTATACTTTTCCAATAAAAAATGAACCTTTTCAAGCTTTCTATTTACGACGCCATAATTCATTCGCCTTGCCTCCAATTATAGTTTCACCTTGAGATGTAACCGATAAGCCCGTCTTGACAAATTTCCCCTCTTTTTTCCAGACATCTCCGCATCTGACATATGTATCCTTGCAATCTCAAATGAAAGAAAGCTCCTGAAATGCGTAAAATGCTCCGCTCGTGGCTCAATCCTAATCAGATTAGTTCCTTTGACCTACCCTAATCAAATTTCATGCAAATAACCTTTTCTAATCTATTTGTTAACCGACACAGAGGCGGCAAGGAGCTTAGTCCCTGGCAGTCCTTCAATCAATCAGAATCCCTGTATAGAGTTCCTCAGCTGTCACACATTTCCATCTTCGTCTCTCCGCTCCTGGCTTCTGCTTGCTGCCTTATTTCTTTATTTTTTATTTCTTGCATTCTGTTGGTGTAAATCCAAGTCAATCCGGGGGATATAGAATGGCACGGAAAACTACCCTTGAAGACTTAAAATTCCACCCCGTTCTGGGCGGCGCCCCTTTGTGGAAATTAGACAAAAACTGCAAAAGATGCTGCGAATTTGTAATCCTTGAGGAATTTTTCACTTATCCCCCAAGGGGACGAGTCCGAGTCCTTCAAGCGAAAGAGACGGCTGTACGTCGGCGATGGCGACGTCGAAAGCAAGTACAAGTTACATATTTAAGTTTTACTTTCCTTTACTTTGTTTGTTGTTTTATGATTATTATTTTTTCGCATTTTCCTGCCTTCAGTTTTCATTTATGCAACTATGCCTGCGACAGATAAGTTATTTGAGCAGCACAGAGAGGGCCAGCAGGACGAACGAACCAACGAATTTGTAAAATTCCAATTAAGAATCTTTGGTTTACTTTGTAAGTTGACTCTCAACTTATTTAGACACTACACAACGACACACGAAACACACCCACAGACACACACACACACACACATGTAAAGTAATACCCAAAGAGCTGGAGTGGGGGGCGAGTAAGTGGAGCTGGGAAATCCTAACACACACTTAAGCGAAACAAAGAGGACACAAGACAACGGACAAGCAACAACAGAGAATAAATAAAAGCAAAACAAACTCACTGGCTCACACACACCAACAGTTGTGGTCAAGGAAATAGTTTCATATTTTTTGAAAAAATAAAATGACAGGTAAAGTAATTTTTAAAATATGGAATGTGGTCGAAAATGAATCCTTAAAATTTAATAATTTAATAAATAAATATAATTAGTTGCAGAATTAGTTTTTATAAGTAAAACTACGATTAAAAATGTTTCCCAGATCATTATCTTTCATATCCCGCACTGTACTCCCACACACACACACACACACACACTCAAGCAGAGATGAAATCCTAGAAGGGCGAGCAGCGACCGGCTCTCATGTCCTGCTCCACTCGTCCTTGCTCTAATGGACGAATAAATTGCTCGTGAATGAAATGAGAGTACGCTGCCCCGCTCTGCTTCTTCCTGTCGACTGCCGCTGCCGCTGCTGCCCCCCTCCTGCCCACTTCCGCCCATCGCATGTGGGCGTGGCTGAGGACGACAACGCACTCATACGCAAAGCAAAGCAAACAGACAAACAAACAAACTGGCAAACAGACGGACAAACAAACAAAGAGACAAACAGAGAAACGGATGCCCGAGACACGAAAAAACTAAAAACTAAAAGCGACATCCGAAAAGCGGGGGAAGAAATTGCTTTCGAAAATCGTTCTACTTTCTTTTTCCCCGAAATGGGGGCAATATTGGTGATAAAATAAAATACGAGACGCGGGCCAAGACGATGACAGCATTGAGACAAGGATACGGATACGGATACAGACACTCCGGATGGGTCCCCGATCCCAAGCCACAGAAATGTATATTTTAGTTAATATACCCAAAGACACAAAAGGGTTCTAATCGCCACTGAATGGCATGTGGGTCGTGTTCTCGAAGCTGGCAAGGAGCTAAGAGAGGCATTAATGCATATGGTGGGGCTTAATTTAGTGAAAGGCGATGGTAAAAGAAGGTTGAGGAGCACGAGGAGTTAAATTTTTAAAGAAAAAGTTAAAGTAACTAAGGCTTAAGCTTAAAAGTATATAATGTATTTGACAGATACAGTCCGTGTATCTTGCATATAACTTTTTAATTAATCACCATGGAATTAGTTAAATAAATTATTAATAATAAATTATGTTCTCTTGGGATTAACATTAACTTATAGTTATATTTTATTGCCTTAAAAACCAGTTTCTATATTTTTTAAAGACCATGGCAAGGCATTCTGTTCTTTTTTGCTGGAATATGTACCCTCCATTTTCGCATTGTTCTGACATAGCCAGACTTGAAGTCGAGCTTCCAACTCTCAACTCCCAACTCCCATCGCCCATCTCCCATCTCCCTACTCCCGATACCCTTAACCCCTTATGGCCGCCCTTTGCGCAAGGAGAACAACCGATAGCAGTCGGAGACAGACACATGGCCATCGAGTATGTAGGTCAGGCGAATGTTCGGGGCTTTTATGAATTGCCAGCAGCTGACTTGACTTGATGGCAGCAGATTTTGGTTTTCAGTTTGCAGCCAAAAAGCCAAAGCCAAAGCCAAGACGACTAAAAATCAATAACTGTCCGCAAGGACACCGAAGCGGGCGCCCCAAAGGGGGCCGCTGATAAAACTGCGACAAAAAGATTTCAAATTAAGCGACAGGACGCGATGGGAAGGAAAACAAAACGAGGGAAAACAAAACGAAACTCAACTGATATCGAAAGCGGTAGCTGGGAAATTCGAAGAAAACGGAGGAGGACAAGTCGAGCAATAAAGCAATTAGCAACCGACAAGGGAGATAATACAACTAATTAAAAGTAAAAGTTATGCGTCAGCGAATGAGATTTTTATTGAGAACACAAAAGGACCTTGAGCGCTGGGTGTGGGCGTGGCAGCTGATATATAGCCTCGCCGGGTGGGAGTATTAAAATGCTGTTAACCCGAACCACTCCCCACCTTTATCTCGGCCTAAATTATGAGGTTATAATTCACAATTAAGCAAACGCAAGCATAAAACATAAGCACATGACATAATTATGCCCAGCTCTCTCTCTCTTTTGGATTTATACTACACTACACTATACTATATATATATATTGTTTAGTGCTAGAAGGCAAGAAGGATCTTGGGGAATTGCGAACAGGACACTCCTCACTTTTGTTTTTGCCTCATTGTGACCTCATCAGATTGCCGAGCTCGGGCTGAAGATTCAAATCAAATTAATGGATGACTTTTGCACCTTGGAGTGTAGGAGCCGTGAGCGGACAATGTTGTTTGAGTGCTGTTTTGAAGTAGACCAAAATAATTAAGTGACGGTAGTTTGGCTGATGAGTATTTGCAGGTATGCAGGAGGTCCTCTAAATTAATTGGAAATAAAGCAGACAATTATAATGTGTTAGCTTTTCGTTAAACAAAGTGGTTTCAAGCTAAACAAATAATTTAATTTTCATTAACCACATATACTCTTATTTCTTTGTCTTTTTACAAGCCTATTCCACTGGAATTTATCATTTTGCAGTTCATTAGGACTTCGTTTTGGGAAGCACTTACCTTTCCTGGCCATCTTTAGCATCCTTTTTGGTTCAAGCCTCTGCCACAAATATGTTTTTGCAGCCAGTGAAGAGATTGTTCAACTGAAATTGTAATTATTTTAGTTTGGCTTTTCTCCCACCCTAAAACATCCTTTGTTTATTTGCCACGCCCCTGTTTTAGTTGGCTTTATTTGTGTCACCCACATAATGTATTTAGCATTTCTCTGCTGATAAAATAAAAAGCTTTTAATTTTGGCAATTTATTAATGAGCTTTTGCCATAGAAAATGCATTAATTTGTACGCTGTATCTGCCGTGTTTGTTTGTGTGCCTTATTATTTATTGCTAAAACGCATTAAAACTGAAACGGCGAGCGGGCGGGATTATTTATTTGGTTGCTGTTGGCTGCCATTAACTGACAAATTTTCACTAATTGCATTGCATTAATAAACTGAACTGTAACACAAACACAGAGAGCTGCTGCTGGCTGGGCAAAAAATCAACTGCGCAAAAAATATGTCGTCCAGCTCTGTGAATTATGGTCGATGATGGAAAATTCTGTCTAATTGCAACTGCAATGGCGCTGCATCCGAGGAATGCAGGAGCAACAAATCAAAGGAATACCGATTCATCGACGACTGTCTGCGTATGCCATAAATATGCATCAGTGCCGGGCTCCAACCCCCTTTATAAGGCCGCCTCTTCGACCCCCTTGCAGGCATTATAATTTAAATGGACTTTGGAAAAAGCAATTATGTGAAATTAAATTTTGTGTGTGTGTCTCTTAATCCCGCACTGAGCTGCATGCATAGTGCATGTTATCCTGTTGCGAGGATAACGCCAGCCAGGCCAAAATGGGTGTGGTCAGAGCCCCCTGTCCCTGTCCCCGTCTCCACTTTTCCGTCCACTCAATGTAAAAGTGCGTGCCGACACCTCGACTGGACAGGAAGGATAAACAGGAACAGGAACAGGAGCCGAGTGCCGGGCGAAAGGAGGGAGAAAAAGGGGAATGGCATTGCGTAATGCGTGTTGTTGCACAGGAAAAAATGTCTAAGAATGCTTAAAATATATTTAAAAAATCCGTAAATAAAATATTTAAATAAGAATAAGATAAAAACCCTTGAATTTCAGTCAGAAGTTTATTTTAACTATTTTAGGCTTTGATTTTCCCAAAAATAAGTATCACTTTTAATAATGTCAAGCTTATTTAAATTAATAAAGAAAGCTTTGAACTCGACTTTTTCCTTTGTGTATTTGTGTGTTTGTTGAGCACTTTTCATATGAATATGAATTGCTTGCGGTTGCATCAAGTGGCACGCGAAATGCACTCGAAGTGCATTCAAACACACTCGCCACACAGTCACAGACACAAAAGCGAGTCGCAGACAGAGAGCAGACTTCATTTGTGCTCGGGGATTCATTTATCGGGGGTTTATTATTATTTTAGCACTGATGACCAGCACTCGCATCCCAATATATGATTTATTGTGGGAATTAAGCTAAACAAAAGATTTGGCTTGAATGTTTGTGACGTGAATAAATTCCACAAAGATCAGCAGGGAGCTTAGCTAAAACATTGAAAAATGTCACAATAAATTCGGATTAATAACTGAAATAGCTGAAATATTTATAAAATTATTTAAATCCCTCCGATTCCCTCAAATAAAAGCACTATTTCCACTTCAATTTTTGAAATAAATTTGTTTATTATTGTTGCTTGACTTCCATATTGTTTTGTTTCTTTTTCGACTTCATTAAGTCTATGTATCCTCGCTTATCGTTCGCTTGTTCAGTTAGTTTTTGCGATTATTTAAAATAAACCCTCACTTACACACTAAATAATGGGCCTTGTTCATTTTCAAACGAAAATTGTCAAATGAGAAATACACGTTTCACAGACCTGCTCTGCCTCCGTTCAATACTCCGCATATATTTATGTTTACATAGAAATCGTTATTAATTTGCATAAGTGGCATTTAGGAACACAAAAATCTTATAAAGTATTTATCCGTATCTACCGGTATTCTGACACCTTTCCGCTGGTCTAACATCGTTGTTGCATTTGTGAGTGGGAATGAAGTGTGTGTTGAGGAAATTAGTTGGTAATCGTGACTTGAAATGCTCAAACTTTAAATGGTAATATTTGGTTTCATTTCGTTTTTAGTGTGAATTCTATAAAATGGAGATTTAAAATTCGGCTTAATTGGTTTTAAGTGAGATTTTATCTTCAGTGGCAATTTATTGCCACTGGATGTTCTTGCTTATTTAAATTTAGCTAAAACTTTGCGAGTAACTTTTTGCTGGGACTTTATTCTGTACAAAACTTAGTAACTAAAAAAAATTGAGAATATTATTTTATAATTTCTGCCTGTTCCGTTATTTGAGGTTTATATTTCGTAATGCTTAGTGATTATTTATTAGTAGTATCTCAATTGTTTTAGGCCATTCGCTTTGCTGTTGTTTTTGGTGTTTTTCGCTTGTTTTATTTTTTAATAAATTCTCTTGGGTTCTGCGTATTTTTTCTTGTATTCAATTCATGAAACTTGTGTTTTATTGTGTACATTTATATAAGTATTTATATATGTACATTTCGCAGTCAGACATGCGAACATATTATTTATTCATGTATATTTTGTTTATTGTTTGCTTAATGAAAAAATATGGAAAAATAATAATAATGTTCCCTTTTTGCTTCCTTTTCAATCAATACACTGCCGTTGTTCCTATTTGCTCTTTTGTTGTTTTAATGGCATGCCATTAAATAATTTCATTAAATGCTTTGTATGAGCAACGGACAACGAACAACGAACAACGTTTCGAGTAAAAATAAAAAAGACAGCCTGAAAATATGCTCCTCCATTGGTTGTTTGTTTGGTTTTATTTCGCATTTTCCGACAGTTTCTTTAACCAATTGATGCGGCAAATAAATAATTACAATGCACAAATAGCGAATTTACTTTGGAAATTAACGTAGAAGAAAAGAATGGGTTAACATGATATTCTAATGAAATGAATACAAGTTTTTGCTAATTTTATTGTACCAATGCGTGGAATGTATTAAAAAAATATATTGCCAGAGTCGTTGTAAACTGTAATTGCTTTCCAGGCTGTCCATAAATCCCTACTTTTTATGTGGCATGTGCGGTGTTATTTAAATGAAAAAATACGAGACCATTAAGCCAGAAACTGCGTTGAATTGTATTCGTATTCATATTTCCCCGATCGGGCTTCGTTTGGGAGCTTAATTGTTATCAACGGCAGCCTCATCGGCGGCTCATCATTATCGCATTGCCAGAGCCGCGTCAGAATGTGGGTACGATTTACTATAATTTTATTTTCAATTCGTTGAGTGTCAGCTATTAATATTATTATTATTATGCATATATAGTTCCCTCCCTTGGGTGTGAGTGTGTGTTTTCGTCGCAGCTATTATTATGACTTTTTATTGTTTGCAGCATTATTTTTCACGCGGTCACCGTGGGTGCGAATTTCTGCTCGTCCTTTGGCATTGTTTGATGTTTATCGTACAATTTCCTTACATGCTAATTAATTTTCCTGGCTATCTGATGATGGCGGGTGGTGTTTTTGGGGAGTCTGTGGAGAGTTGCAAATGATTGGGGATTCTTCTGCTCGTTTTGTTTGGTTTTTCTTCTCGTATTTTTATTTTTATTCAACATTGTTTGCTTATGTAGTATCTGTTTATGTAATATTTAATAAATTAGGAAATTATTATATATTAATATTCGTAACTATGTACAGGCCCTTATATAAAAACCGTTTCGTGTAATTTTTACATTGGTTAAACTATTTAAATCTCAAGGATACCTTGGGCAGTATTTACACAGGATTATCAAAATTAATTTATGCAAAGAACTAAAAGTATCAGTCTGTTTGAACCATCCCAAAAAGTATGCTAACGCCTCGTTTTCCCATTAATTTAGAGTTATT
This sequence comes from Drosophila ogumai, assembly GCA_018904815.1. NCBI lineage: Eukaryota > Metazoa > Arthropoda > Insecta > Diptera > Drosophilidae > Drosophila > Drosophila ogumai. The sequence goes on along the minus strand of JAEIIJ010019066.1, from coordinate 69,981 downwards.
TATAGTTTATGCTTTAGGGTTTAAGTTTCCTTTTAAGTTTTATAAATTCACTGGTTGCGCAGTCTGTCTCCTGCTGGTTTTGTTCTCCTCGAACCTGGACTTAACCCCGTTACGCCCACAGGTTCTTCTGCTGATCCAGATCCTCGTCCTCGTCGTCGTCGTTGAGACTCAAGTTGGACTCGTAGTGCGTGAGCTCCGGCTGGCGACTGTTGTTGCTGCTGCTGCTCATGGTGACGCTGCTCTGGGTGCCGCTCTCCAGCAGGTTGACCCCGATGGAGCCTCCCCCGCCGCCGCAGCTGCACAGGAGGTCGTCGTCGCCGTTGCAGGTGCAGGCCTTCTTGCAGTTGTAGGCCCCTGACACGGCTCCTCCGGGCGCCACAAAGTTCGAGCTGAAGCTGGAGGGCAGCCCGGAGGCGGCGCTCTTCACCAGCTGCGACCGCTTGCCAGTGCCGCTGCCCAGATTGATGCACTCGCAGTTGGCATTGTTGCGGATCTGCTGCTGCTTGGCGTAGTCCACGCTGTCGTAGGCGGGCGCCGCGCCGCCCACACTGGGCAGGTAGCTGGGCACTGCGTACTCGTGCTGGCTCCTCCTCTGACTGGCCTGGTGGCCTCCACCTAAGGCGGAGGCGTGGTGGTGATGGTGCTGATGCTCCAAAGTCTTGGCCATTCCGGCCACACTCAGCTCCCGCTGCTGCTTCTTGGAAAGCTGGTTCATGGTGTTGAACTTGCAGGCAGCCGCCGCCGCCGAGGCCGAGGTGGGAATGGCCTTGTAGCCCCGTCCAGCGGTGGCTCCGCACTCGTTAATCGTGGCATAGTTGTTGCCCCCACAGTCCGCATAGCGGGCGGAGGGCGGCGGAATCACGCCCCCGTTCGTGGCCTGATACTCGTGGCTTGTGGCGTACATGTTCACGGAGGGAGTGCGTCCCGACAGACAGCCGGCCACCACTCGCTTGTTGTTGTTGCTCCGGGCATTGGGCAGGGGCAGGGCGAGGCGCAGCTTCTGCCAGAACTTTTTGTCGTCCCACTCGATGCAGGTGCTCGTGCGCAGGTAGTGCCCCATGTCCATGTCGATGTCACGTTGCGGCAAATCCCCGTAAAGGATGAACACCACGCGCTTCCTGCGCTTCACCAGCTCATGGAGGGCGCTCTTGTACTCGAAGCGACTCCACTCGTTGTACAGGAAGTTCTTGGACAGCACCAGGACGAACTGCTTGGCGCTCTCGGCGGCCTCGATGAGGGCGTCTGTGATGTACGCATTGGTGTTCACATCCCTGTAGTGCAGGCACAGCCGGTAGCCAATGTCGTTCTCTAAAGTCTGGGCCAGGATTTGGTTCACAAAGTGCTCATCCTGCAGGCTGTACGCAAAGTAGGCGTCGTTGGGCCGCTCCTTGTCCAGCTGGTCAACAAACCGCGGCGTCTTGTAGCAGAAGTTCATGAGGCAGCTGGTCGAGTGGGCCCACATTTTCAGCTCGTGGCGGTAGCAGAAGAGTCCGAAGATCAGGCCAAAGAAGGCCACAAAGGCACAGGTGGCCACCAGGAGAAGCGGGAGCAAACCCTCGATCTCGTTGGTGTGCATATAGTGGGCCACTCCGTCGCGCAGGGTGCACTTGGTGCCGTTCTTCTCCCGCAACACGCTGGTGGCGTTGTTGTAGATGCAGCTCACCCGCGGTGCATCCACTATCTTCTCGGAGCTCTGGGCCAGGTAGTTGCGGAACCGCGCCAGGTAGCCGCACTCGCAGCTCCACTGGTTGTCCGCCAGACTAATCTCCACCAGATAAGGATTGGCGCTCAGCTGCCAGACCTCGAAGTGCATCAAACGGTTGCCATCCAGTCGCAGGACCTCCAGCTTCCTCAGCATCTGAAAGCTTCCGTTGGCAATGCTGGCTATCCTGTTGGACTGCAGGTACAGCTCCCGCAGGTTCTCCAGATTGTGGAACTCGTTGCCCTCCAGACTGACTATGTGGTTGTCCTCCAAGTGCAGGATCAACAGGCGCTTCAGCCCGCTGAAGGTGGTGTTGTAAATGTGGGCCACGTTCGAGTTGTTGGCATAGAGGACGGCCAGGTTCTTGCGGCCCAGGAACGAGTGGCCCGCCAGCTCGACAAAGTTATTGCCATCGATGTACAGCTCGGTGGTGTCCATGGGCACGCGACGCGGCATCTCGGAGTAGCCGGCCCCGGAGCACTCCACGATGTTCGTGGACCAGGTCTGGTCGTGGAAGCAGGTGCAGTTCGTGGGGCAGGTCATCTCGCAGTCGCAGGCATCGAACTCGCAGCAGTGGCACACGGCAAAGCAGTGGGTCTTGTAGGTGCACAGGAAGTGCTTGGGCTCGGCCTCAATCAGGGGAATGTAGGCGCGCTCCCGGTTGTTCAGCAGCTTGCAGTAGATGGTCTCCAAATCCATGATCCTGGGATACTGGCGGGAAGTGATGTGATTCACATTGTTTATCTTCTGCAGCCAGTCGATATTGCAGTCGCAGGTGAAGGGATTGCCGCCGATGTAGAACTCGGGCAGGGGACGATGCTCCCACACGGGCAGGATCCTCAGCGACTTGATGTCCAGCGTGGTTATCTGGTTCGCATAGAGATCCACCCTGGTGAGGTTGGTCTTGTGCATGAAAGTGTCCGGATCCACGGTCGTGATGAGGTTGTCGTTCAGGAACAGCAGCTCTATGGAATTGGGTATGGAGCTGGGCCCAATGCGCTGGATCTGGTTGAAGCTCACGTCCAGCGTCTGCAGCTTCAGCTCTGCGTCCAAGCCGAAGCGATTGGACAGGGAGCTGAGGCGGTTCTTGTGCAGATCCAGCCACTGCAGGGTGGCGGGAACGTGGCCATAGTCGAAGCTCTCCAGGCGATTGTCGGAGATGTTCAGCCAGAGCAGGGAGGGCATGTTGCTGAACAGTCCATTGATGTCGTTCAAGTCATTGCCATCCAGGCGGATGGCCTGGATGCTCGAGGTCATCTCGAAGGCACCGGGCTCCACAACAGCAATGCGATTCCTGGCCAGATTCAGAATCTGCAGGCTGGGCAGATCCCTGAACGTATTCATTGTGATATTCTCCAGATAGTTGCCAATCAGGCGGAGGCCGTAGAGATTTCCCAGCCCCTTGAAGGCACTGTCCTCCATCACGGTAATCATATTCTCGCCCAGATCCACCGTCCTCAGGTGCCGCATGTTCCTCAAGGCCAGCGGCACGGTTTTCAGCTGATTGCCATTCAGATTGAGGTCCTGCAGGGCACTGCAGTTGCGGAAGGCGTCCGGATGCACACCAATCAGCGCATTGTTGTCCAGCGAGAGCAGCGACAGGACATACAGGCCGTTCAGGGCATACGCGTCCAGGTACTTCAGCTTGTTGTGGGAGAGGAGCAGCGTGTGCAGGTTGTTCATCGGGGCGAAGGTGTCGGCCGCTATGTTCTCCAGCTGGTTGTGACGCAGATTCAGGATCTGCAGGGTGTACAGGTCGCTGAAGATCTCCGGCTCCAGCTTGGTCAGCTTGTTGTGCGACAGGTTGAGCAGGACCAGGCGGATCAGGCCCACGAAGGTGTTCTTGTCGATCCACGTGGACGTTATCTGGTTCATCGAGAGATCCAGGGCCTGCAGCTGGTCCAGGTTCGAGAAGAGCTGCGGATTCAGGACACTAATCGAGTTGTTCTGCAGGTACACCTCCTGGATGACCTTGGCCTGCTCGGCGAACAGCTCCGTGGGCAGGGCCACGATTTTGTTGGAGCTCAAATTCAGGATCTGCAGGTTCTTTAAACCACTGAGCGCCTTATCGGCTATCATCGAGATGCCATTGTTGTTCACCGACAGGACTCGCAGGCGCCTCAGAGTGCCAAAGCCATTGGCTGGCAGGACAACAAAATCATTGTGGCTCACATCCAGGTACTCCAGGTCGAGGGAGCAGCTGGCGGAGCTGCTGCTGCTGCCAGCTTTCTTGGCCGACTCGGTGGTGGAGCTGGACTCGGTGGAGCCAGTCGGGGTGGCCTCCTTGCTGCGATCCCGAAAGCCCAGCTCGTTGACATCCTGCAGGCGATTCTCACTCATGTTCAGAGCCGACAGCTCGGACAGAGTGCAGAAGATGTTGTCCGGCAGGGACCAGATATTGTTGGAGCTCAGGTCCAGCCGCTCCAGCCTTCGGGTCACCGAGAAGGCATCCGCCTCGATCTCAAAGTTAAGGGCTGGCCACAGGATGTTGTGGGTGCGCAGCGTGAGATTCTTTAGCTGCTCGAGGCCATCGAGCACCTGGCGACCCAGGCGTCCCAGCTTGCAGTACTGGATGGACAGCTGCTGGAGCCTGGCCAAGTGGGCAAAGGACTGGGCCTCCAGCCGGCTCTTGGCCATGATCTCGTCGTTGCAGAGAATGTGCAAGGCCACCGTGTGCTCCGCGGGAATCACGCTGAAGTTCGTCGTGTCGAACTCGCTGTTCACCGTCCGCAGGTTGCAGGTGAGCGCAATCTCCGGCTGGTCCAGGCCAGCGGCCGGCATAAAGTGACAGTCATCGGGGGCGTCGTACAGCGCCTGATCCCCGCCAGAGCCGGAGCTGAGGGGACGCAGGGTCCTCGCCGGAGTGGAGGGCTGCATCAACTGGGTGTTGGAGACGCCGGCCTCGCCCATAATGGCATTGGAGTGCGACTGCTGCTGGTGCTTGGTCGACAGGGACTCCGTGGTGTGCTGCTGCTGCTGATCCTGGGCCAGGACCGAGGGCAGGGCGAGGAGGAGTAGTAGCGTGTAGTAGATCATGGTGGCCACTCGGACTCTTTGGACCAGAAAAGGTGCGGAGGAGGGAAGTTGTTGTGGGATTGTGGGAGAAACGAAAAGAAAATCAATTCCACTGGCTGGCAAAGGAAAAGTCTGCGCACATATTTTCGGCTTGTGCTCCCTCAGCTTCAGGCCAGATTTTCCCAATTTTCTTTCGTTAGTTAATTATGTTCTCTCTCGTTTTACACCCGGCACATTTTATAGCACTTTGGTGTTGAATTTTTAAAATTTAAATTCTTCTATTTCGCTTTCTCAATTCGAATTTGTTTGGTTTATTCCGGGTTTTCGATTCGAAACTCGCGTCGCGTCTGTAGGAACCTCTGATGAATTTTAATTTAGCTGCGGGCGCGAATTCTATTATCACTTTTTTTCGGCTGAACCCAATTTCTTATGTTTTTTTTTGGGACTCGAGAGTGGTGCAGCGCCGATATTTATCCGGTTCGTAATGTAACGCGCACGTTGGCTGATTTTCGACTGACTGCCGCAACGTGCGCAACTTCTCTTTTAAATAGAGAACACGAGCGCCCGAAGCCGAGTCCGCCCCGAAGCGGGCTGGAAAATGTGAGCCTTTCGGCTCTGCACAGTCGGGAAATTCTCCGGCGAGAGACTCTCTGCGGAGAGCGTGCCTAAAGGGAAATTCGCTCTGCCTGAACGGATGCTGGGAAACTGCTATTCTCTCGCCTCAATCTAATCGCATCAAACAGCTGGCGTTGGTTCGTATTTTCTTTTATATTTTTTCTCGTATTTTGTGTTCGTCCTTCCTTCGTATATCCTTTACTTTTTTGCCGCCGAATCGGAGATATCGCCCCCCGCCGCACCCGTCGGACGGCGACTTCGCTGCTGTCTCTGTTTTGATAATGAAAATATATGATGTGCATGGGCCAGCGCCAATCTTCATACAAACGTAATTTATTTTTATGCCGTGTGCATGTGTGTGCGAAGGAGGTCCTTCTGCCAGTTTTCCACTCTCTTCGCTCCTGTTGTGGCATAAAAATAATAATTCCTTACATTCCATTAAATTACAATAATAATTTTAATTAAACTGTTTTGTTTGCGCCTCATGTAGCAATTCCTGTGGCTTCATGACTTCTTTTTCGCCAGCCAAAAAACTGTCTCTCCCATCAGGTTAATGATAATGATTATGGATCCGCATTATGGGGCCTTTGTTTAGGGGGCTGAGTGTGTGTCCTTGTGTGTGTTTGTGTGAATTTAGGCAGATTTGTTTGCTTAAAAAGTTACGCAAGTTTGGGTTACTTTCAGAAATGAGGTCTTAAATATAAAATATTCTTTAAAATCGTATTTATATATGCATGTTCCTGATTTACATTTTATTTTTTTAATATGTAAAAAAATTATAAAATCATAAAATATTTTAAAATAAACTGTGCACATTTTTTGCTTTGTTAAGATATTGTTCCTCATTCAAGACACCTTACCTGCTTGTGATGCCTCAAGAAGTGTCAGTTATTTCTCAAATAAAATCATCCATCAAAAATGTATTCCAAGGGTTAATTTATAATGGTTTCCCATTTCTTTGTTCCCGATTTTTTTTAACCTCTGTCCTGCTTTATTTGGATTGTTTAATATTTGTTTGAAAGCAAATATATTGATGGATCACCGCAATGAAATTGAAAAGCGATTGCCTTGGCGCTCAGTAACCTTGATGAAACACTCCGTCTTTCACGACTAATTCCCAAGAAAAACAGCTGCCCTGGGCAGCCACTTTATCTGTGAGTAATTTTCCTTAGCTGGCTGGAAACTTTACCCATATCCAGGGGTATGTGGGTATGGATATTTTTGTCGCCACCAAAAGCAAACAAAAAAACATTTCTAGCAAATTGCGTCAGCCGACCGAACGCCCCGCCGCCACCCACATTCGTGCTGGGCTAATGATTTGCCTAATGTTTCTAACAATTATGTGGCTTGGCCACACAAAAGAATATATTATGTAAGTTATTAAAATTATATCACCAGCACAGCAGCAGCAGCGCCACGAACAGCAGCCAAGTCTAATAAGCCTCCTGCACGGAGGGAAAAATGTTTTAGGATTTGTTTTATAAAGGAAAACTATTAAATGTTTAATTTTTAGGATATTGATAACTAAAATTAAAAATTTAATAGTAAGAAGAAGTGTAAATATAGAAGGAAATTAAATATTTATTAAATGTAAAACCTCTTCTAAGCAGAAATACTAGTTTTTACCTTAGTTTCAAGTTCATTGAAGCTCGTGAAGAATTTAATAGGAATTACTTACAGGAAATATTTAAAAACATACAAGTATATATTTTAAAGATAATATTAATTTAAATACCCTAAATTAATATTCAAGCATTTATGATATCCCAGCATTTTTTTTTTAGGAATTTATATTATTTTTTCCAAGTGTGACCCTCATTTTCTTCACCTTCGGGCTTTCGCAGGCTCTTTCAAATGTAAATGGCGGCAAGGACGAGGTTTTTGTGGCTCGCTTTTCCTTTGTGTGGTGGCGGAGCGGCACATGCAACCAAGGAGGAATATTTCTTCGCCGGTCTTATTCTTTTTTTTTTGGTGGTTATCAATTTGGTGAACGCTTCTGGCTTTTGTCCGTGGTCCTGGTCGCAGCTCCTTTATTTATGTGCTCCATAACGAAGGTTTCTTTCGCTTGCTTTATTTTTTTTTGGTCACACGAATGACAAGATTTTCATCAACGTCATTAATATTAACTTTTGCAATAATTCTCGAGCTGTGGAAAATTATGAGAAATGACCCACAAGATAAAACCGGAGTCTGGGCGAAGAGCGGAGCCGAATCGGAGTCCACTTTTCGACAAAGCCATAACTCTCAGGCTGGAGATTGGATTGGTTTGCTGGTGGATATAGTGGAGGATGTCCTTGCCGTGGTATTAGCCTGACGCCTGGACGGCTTTCAAGTCAATCTTAATTGTGGCTCTGTGCTCTGGACTCGGCCTAATGACAGCATTTCGGATTACTTTCACTCAATCCAAGGGAGAGAGCCTGGAAAAAAAGGCGGTTGCATATTTTATGGCAACCAAGCAGCTTTATGAGAGCACTGAGAAAAATATATATAAACTAAATAAAGGAAAAACTACTCGGGAATATATATTAATTTAATTCTTAATATTTTTTTTTTAGCATAGTTTCTTTAGATTTCACTTTTCACTACTAAATCTTCAATAAAATGCATTAAACCTCTACGATTTTTTTTCAATGTAGTCAGAGGTAGGGCTGGGGACACCTCCCTATCGTTCTCTCTCCTTCTATCCAGGACAAAAATCACAATTAAATGTAACAATTGCGTCTCTGGGGGCCGCAGGTCTCAGTCTCGGTAACAAGAGCATCAGACTCGGTTGCCTCCTGTCAGTTGCTTGTCCGATGCCAGCTTAAATTGCCCATACACGTCACAGCCACCCAGGCGAGCCCCAGGTTGTCCTTCCTTCCACCCAGGCCCACTCAATGCCATCCCTCTTATCCCCACCCACAGAAATCAGACATCCTCCCTATCCTTTTCGGGCAGCTTTGGCTCGTCCTCGTTTGTCGTTTCTCTTTCACTCTGTTTGCGTTTATTAATTGTTGCCTTTATTTTGGCCTCATTTTATTTGATTTGGTTTTCCTTCGACTCTGGGCTTCCTTCGGCCTGCCCGTCTCTTTTTTTCTGCTCCTTTTGTTTTCACTAGCAGCGGCTATAAAGCCAAACCTAATTGACTTATCTTGCCATGGGTTTGCTAATTTCTCGGCCATTGTGTCTCGCAGTCGTGGAGCTTCTTTGGGCCATAAAAATGGCCAGATAGCCGGATAAGTCAGTCAGTGAGGCATTTCGGGCAGCTCAGACAGGCGGATAGGAATCTTCAGCGCACTAATTAGCAATTGACATGAATTGCTCATTAGCAGCAAACTAAAGCTAAAAATTTTCCTAGGCTATCTGTCCGAACTACAAGTCCGAGTATTCGTATCCGAAAGATAACAGACAGGATAAAAAGTGTCTGTCATTTAGGATGGTTGGAGGATATGCTGCTGCTGCTGCTGCTAGTCCCCCTTAATCTCTAAATACACTTGTAGAAAATGTCTAATATAATTTAGTGACACTTGGCTGACACATATCAAGGCGTAGCTGTCAACTGTTTTTATGTCTTCTTTGGGACAAGTTGAATTTTTAAAAAATATCTCATTCAAACAGAAATTTAAAAACAATTATTAGCCATAAAGTAGCTCTTTGTAAAAGCATTTTCCCTTTGAAACTTGAACTAAAAATAAATCTCTCTCATGAACAAGTTGAAGCTGTAAGGCCGAGAAAAATAATATTTAATATACGGACATTCCTCAACTAACCCAATTTTTATTGGAAAATATCTTTCCACATGCCAGGCCCAGGAGGAGGCTGCGGTTTCCCCTTCCCTCCCAGCCTGGGCAAATATATTGCAACAAATCTTGAATGTAGCCTGACCAAAGTCCATAATGACAGTTGTGCCCAAAGAAAATTGCACAAGCCAAGGACGACGAGTCGAAAAAGGAAGCGTGGAGGAAAAAGCAGTAGCTGGAATTGCAGCAGTTGGGTTCTGAGCCAAGTAATTGCCCGGTCGACCTTCAAGACGGTCCACATCCACAGTCCAGTTCAGTTCAGTTCACATAAAAGTCCTGGCCACAGTTCTGTGGGTTATGAAAAGGTGGCAGCCGGAAATCGAACATGTGGCCTCAGCCGAAATCGGAAGGGCGAGGGGTTGACATTTAATTTATAAGGAACGGCAGGCTGGCTGGGTGGCTCACCTTGGGTGGGAAATGCGAAGTGGAAAACGAGATGAAGTCCTTCGCCCACCAATTTAGTTGTCAAAATACGCCGAAAAGTAAACAATCGATGGACAAAAAAATACGAGAAAAATGCAGCCCAGTTGGCTGACTTGACATTTACCTACATGCTAGTGCTTCCTGCTTCCGCTCCAGCGGAAAAAAGGAAAAAAAGGACAATGCACAAGGCTCATAAAGACATTTGGGAATCGGCTAGCGAGCTCACAAACAAATTTTTTATTTCCTTTACCGAAGCAAAGAAAGGACAAGATGAATTGCCGATGGCTGTAAAATGTCCTTTTAAAGCAAATACAGAAGGACACTGGCGAACTGGACCACCACCACAACTAATCTCGAACATCCGCAAGTGTTTACCTTGGAGTCTCCTTTCAATTCCTCAATCCCCTCAATCTTCTTCAATTGTGGATTGTATGTGTGCATGACTATTGGATTTTGCATTGAGATCTGGCTTACTCCGCAGGAAGCCGGCGGTTCCGGGGGTGGGAATATGGAATTAGATAATATCTCCATCGAGATGACAGCCCCGGGGCCGGGGCCGGACTTTGCAGTGCGATTCCAAGAGATACGTAGGAGTACCCCGCTTCCGCTCAAAGGTTGTTTATGTGTCCCCCTTCAATCTCAGATAAAAGTGTTGAGAATTTGCCTGTGTTTACACAACAAAGTGGCTTGGATTTGCAGTGGCAAAAAAGGAGAAAGTAGGCTAAGCAGATAAAGATGAGATGGTTAACTCTCAAGATGTCTACAAGTTGGATTAGCACTTGCAACTGTCTTTGAGATGGGACTATATCCTGTATCAGCACTGGGAAAATGCTGGGCAGATCTAGTGAGATTTTAAAACTAAAAAGTATCTTGGCATGGGAAAGTTCGTTATAGGTAGGGATAAAATAAGAAACCAGGTAAAATAAAGAGATAAAGGATAAAAGGATTAAAGGAGATAGTTGAAAGTGATATTTTCTGGGAGAAATCCTTTTGCAAAAATACTTTAACAATTAAGAATTTACTAAAAATATATTTGGTATTGAAACTTGAAAGTTTGAAACATAAATCTTATATTTATCAAAACCTTAGACCTTAAATAATTGTGTGAAATTTTTTATAAAATCATAAATACAGATCGCAAATTCGACACCTTTTTGTATTGTTCGCATCTTAAAGAGTCCTTTTGATAACAATTGAAAGTGAAAAGTGAAAAGTGAAATTTAATCCATAACAATATGAATTTATTTATTCAGCATTCGCTGCTCTACAATCTTCTCATTTCCGCTCCGAGCTCCCTGGAGTTTTAAGTCTGACTTTTGGTCTGTGCCTGCTGTCAAAGCAGTTCCCCTCGCTCCCCTCGAAACCCTCGTTATCCTGCCCCACAAATCACCCAGCAATTTTTAATGTCGGGACAATTCTCGGGTAGCGTTTTCTTCATAACTAGAGGCTACTCGAATTTCATAAATTTCGAATACCCGCAACCCTCGAAGGGACGGGGACTGAGGGCTGAGGAGAAAGTGTCAATTTCCTAACGATTCAATCTAACTTTGCTTGTTGGACAGTTGGTTTTTTTATGGCTGGGCCATGGCTATATAGTTGCCAGCACCTTTGGGCTTGATTTTCCGCTCGCTCTCGTGAAAATTGCGATCGAAACAAAAGGCTCTGCTGGCTGGTTGCTCCTGTAGGCAGGAGGTGGGGTGCTGCGGGGTGGGAAAACAATACGAAGGCATTTGGCAATGCGCCTAGCAATCAGTGCTGCCTTTGTCCTCAATCCTGGAGATTTCACACTGTTTAGCTTGACATTTAACTGTCAATCAAGACGGCACTCTGGCATTGTTGGACTCCTTGCTGTCCTCTGTGTGAGTCCTTGCGACAGCGAGTGTTATGGTGTGTGCAAGTGCACTCGGAAAAAATATATATTTGCTCGCGAAATTTGGGAATAAATTCCTAGCCCTCAAAAGGAGTTCTAGAAACTATTAGCTTGATCCTATGGAAAGAATATTTCAGATATTTACTATAACTTAATGAACTAACATATTTTAATTTATTATTTTATTATTTAACTATTTGTTTGAGTTAAGATTTCAGTTAAGAAAATCTTTTGGTTATAAATTTATTTATTTATTTCAATTCATATTATTTTTCCCAGTGCATGTCCTGTCCAGCAGCCGTGAAGTGTGACTTGAAACGAGTCGATTCTGTCCGATCGGTTGCGATTCGCGTTGGGAAGGTGCGAGTTTGACGGCTACCTTAATGCCCTAAGGCTCAGCGGGAAAGTCACTGGAGGAGCACCGCAGGACTTCACGCCGAAATAAGGAAAACTCATTAAATCAGCGCTGAGACAATGGGAAACCGTCGTTGGGATATATTTGAAATACGAAAACTGTTTCGAGACGGCCAAGGAAACCCTCAAAAGTGAAGTCAGTCGAACAATGCACCGCATGAGATGCAGAGAGCGAGGAAAACTGTGGCAGTCCTTTCAGTGTTTTTCCTTATTTTCCATTCACACTGATGTGTGTGTGTGAGTTTCTGTTTGTAGGTAAGATTTTCGAGAGAACAGCGACAGCTGTTGCCCGTGGTGAGTTTTCTCGGTGGCTTTGCAGACTTTAGAATTCACCACGGAGTAAACTCTCTCCATTTCTCAGCTCTCTCCGCTGCTCACTCTCATTTTCCTCACTGGGTCAGTTTGGGAAATTCTCTCCGGCACTCTCTCCGACTTTCCTTCTCTCCCATTTCTCTGGGTGCGTGGGTGACACATTTTTTGGAACTCCAATTTGTGTCTGTTGTTTTTTTGATGTCTTAAACTAAAATAAATTTTAATTAATTGCGGGCTAATCAATAGAGAGCTTATTAGGGTTTTTTGTTTTAATAGATATTTTTAGGAGCACTTTGGAGACACAAATAACCAAATATATGTGTTGTCTGGCTTTTAAAGCCCACTGTTTACGCTCCGCCTTTTTTTCTGCAATTTTCTTTGGCTTCTGTTATGCTTTCTGTTGTGCTTCCTCTTCAGCTTTTCCCATTTTCCTTGTCTTTCCTTTTTGTGCAATGCATTCCCTGTGACTTACTTTTCGCTGAACAATTTTTCGGTGTCAATGCCGGCATTGTTGTTATTTTCCCAGCTATTTTCTTCTTCGCCCTCTGATTGTGCACATGTTTTCGAAATTCCTTCATATTTATTTGGCAATTTCATCTGTTGCAAGTTTTTATTTTCATATCGTTCTTTTTTATGTGGGAGCAGAGCTATCTTAACGCTCGACCATTAAAGTCTTGTTTGGGCTGGGTTTTATGGATGGAAAACACTTTATGTGGCTTTAATATGGAAGGTAACACCATTTCGGCGTTGATGAGCCAAGATATGGGTGGCGGTTTGATAGATATTGGTATTATATTGAGGTATCATAGATTTTATAAACAGAAATGTGGTTTTAATTTATGTCTTCATAATAACATTGGAAATTATATGGGTAAGTTATAGACATTTGTATGTGGTTTTAAAGGCGTTGAGGTGTTTGTTTGATTATCAATAATTCCTGTAAAAAAATTCTTAAAAATCTAAACCTCACTAAAATTAAATTTATTAGTGTTTCCTTAAATTCTTATAAAACTTTCCCTTAAGCTACACCCGGTACATCATCAATATTTCACGGTTTACTCGCCCATTTGAACATTTCGCTTTGAGTACATCATCCGCCAGTACGAGTATCTCAAGATTTCATGTTCTCCAGCCCGTATCTTGCGTCGAGTGTGCGGATTTTTACAGTTGCTTCTTCAATTTTTGACACACTTACCGGGGCGAGTTTCAGTTTTATGCTCGCTTGAACTGAAATAGTTTACCCAAACCCAAACCCAAACCCCAGGCAAAGCGCCGAAGTTGAAAGCAAGGCAGCAGTTTTGCAACCGCAAATATGCAGCAAGGATGTTGGGCGCTGGGTGGAAAATTGTGGGTGAAATGGGCGGTAACAGTGAGCTGGCGTAGGAGGGAGGGGTTAGGTGAAAGTGACTTAACCTGAGCATTAAAGTGCCTCTCGGCTGTTTTGCGGGCGAGGCATCCGACTTTGATTTCAGCCCTCAAGGTGCGTGTGTCCCAATAATTTGCCCCTTCCGTTTTTGCCTCAACAATTGTCAGATAAATGCACTGTAAGGAAAATTAGGGGAATATATTTCATATATAATTATATAAAAGAAGTTTACTCCTGCAAAAAGTAATATTTTGAAATGCCTTTTAAAATATATTTTTTATTTATTCATTTTTAAAATTTACAAAAAAAGGATGCTTTAATGCTCTCCCCCATTTTCTTGTAAGTGCCAGGGCTGCCAGGGCTGTGGCAAATAGTAGGGTTGTCTCCCTTTCTGCCTTCTGTCATGGAAACAATTGAAATGGCAACCGAGCGATGGCATGCCGTCAACATTTTTCTGCCATAATCAAAGTGAATAAATAACATGAAAGAACTTTTTCTGCCTCCGCCCTGTTTTGCAGAATTTTCTCCTCTTAACTGAAACACAGGCGACAGAGCAATTAGAAATCAAATTTTCCCAACAGGAGGAAGGCAGCTGAAAATAAATGGTTGGGGGCTCTAAGGGAAATTAATTAAAATATTCCGGAAGGGAAGAAAAAAACGCGGTGGGAGGCGCAGAGCAGGGCAATTAGATTTCATTTATTTCCTTCAACTTTTTTTTATTGTTGCTCTACCGACCACAACAAATGATGGCATGGTCTAGGTTAAGTTGGGCTCGGAAAAGAGGAAAAAAATACAGAAGAAGAAACGGAAAAGAGGAGTATAAAAATGAAATTAAAAATTCGAAAGCTATCTGGACAATAATTGCACAAAATCCTTTAATATTTATCCCTCATTAAAAAAAAGGGGTACAAGAAAATGTTTATCTTGGAGAATTTAGGTTGTTTATGGCTAAGCAATTGAAGGGGATTTTCTAACAAAAGAACGTCTTAAATTAAATTAAATTATATCAAGGAAATTCATTTAAATTATTTAAAAACTTACAGCTCAGTTATTTGGTTTCTATATCTGCTGATTTAACCAATATTTTCAAGTGTGTTAGACCCATTTCCATGTTCATATTTTATTTTACAATTTCCACTAAAGTGCGACATATTTATTTTCGCCAAATAAATATGTGTTCTGCTTTAAATCCATTAAGTCTGCCCCCTCCAATTTGAACAATTCAATGCGAAACACCATTAAAATCATGTCAATTGTAATACGAGGGCAAAGCCTGGATGTGACCGTAGTTAAGCCTGTCTCTTTTTATGCCATCACCCTCTCTCTTACACCTTTGCCCTGATTCTGCCAGTCGATTTGTATATATATTTTGTAAATTTTTTTTTAGGTAGCTTTTAGTTTTTGATGTGCAGGGCGTTAAATTTGTCACAGGGCTCTCGCTTGCTCTCCTCTGGGGATATGCGTGGGGCTGTCCTTTTCGCTTTTCCCTGTGCATATAGAAAATGTCATACAAATAAATTTTAATACCACACACACACACACGCACATGCTGGCACACGGTGAAAAAATATTCTGGAAAAGTTTCAAGTGCAGTACACCTCAATTTCATAACCGCCGCCACCGCCACTGCCACCCCTTTTGCCAGGCTGTGCAAAAATGCCATAAATTAAATTTTATAAAAAACAATTACAGAGAGAGAGGCAGGGACACGCCTTCGCTGCACGCTCCTCCCCCCTGGCACCCAGGAACCTTGACAGGTCTACATGTGCCCAGGCTGTGGTTTACACTTGTAAGCATTTTCTGGCCCGGCATATTTCATGCAGAAGGACCTGCAAAAAAGGAGGAAATCCAGGGACTAGCAAGCAGCATTTGCAAGTGTGTAAATTTTATTATTTCTGCGGAGGCTGGAGCAGGAACGGAGGCTGACTTACCTGCATTGCTTAAATTAGCACTGCCAAAAATATGTGGGGCAACAGGTCGTTGTCGGCAGGAGCAGACGCCTCCTTTCGGTAGGAGGAATTCTACTTTCCTTTTCGCTAAATTGGCAAAGGTGGAGGATGTGGAAGGGCTGCCGCCAGCCCGCCCTCCATACATCATTTCCGCTTTTATGCTTTTTTATGTCCTTTTAATAGATGTCTCTGCATTGGAAGCAATTTATATTCCTTTTTTAGCCAAGGAATCTGCAAAAGGAGTTGAGGTATGGCGAACGGGGAAGGTAGACTAGGAGTCCTTGGGTCCCTGGGTCCTGTCGGTGTCGTTATTTGCATTTTATGTATTCAAATTGTGACATTTACACACATGCAATCCCATACACTGGCACTCTGGAAAGAGTCTCTTACAGTTGGGGTCAACAGTTTAATTTGGGAAAATAGGTAAAAGCATGTACATATTTTTTTAGTAAGATTTATATATTTATTTTATAGAAAGTAATATTAAATTAAAAGAAACAAAAATATGTATAAGTTTATTGAATAACTTATAGGTAATATACGCTGGTTTCCATTATATATTCCCATATTTTCGTTGTGTCTATAATATTTAAATTTAATCACCAACTAAACACTTATTTACATTTTCCCATAGCTATTTCCCTGGCCTCCCCTGTACATTTTCCGGGTAGCACTCATAGATATTCATTTGTATGTCAGTCGGCTGCTTCTCTTTTTCCCAGCCTCCTTTTCCACCGTTCCCACTCATCCTGCACGAATGAATCTAATTGCGCAAATGTGTGTTAAATTATATTTTTGCATACGCAGACAATCTGGGGAAAGAGCCAGAAGGGGTTAAAGGGGGGTTTTCGGTGGTTATATGTGCCAGATGTGCTCGCTCGCTCCTGCTCCTCCGCTTCGTCCTTGTTGTTACATCGGTCTTACCTTCTAAATCTAACAGCCAGGTGTGTGTTTGCATATGTGGCTGTTTCGTTCTTCAAGCAACTCGCCCTCTCTCTCACTCCGAGGGCTGGGTGAGCAGTTCTCCGGGGCTACCAGCATGGGTGACTTCGAAAAATGTTACACTTAATTATCGAATGAAATATCTTAGGGGAGCCCGCATGGAATTCGACTGATTTTCTATTCCGATCAAGAACTAATGAAGGCTGAGAACGGCTCCAGAAAGAAGCAGCTGAAACAATATCTTTGAATTGAAAATATTTAAAAGGTGACGTGACATTTGAGAGATATGGTACTTTATTCGGTTTTAAATTAATGAAAATTGTGATAAATATAAAAGTTATATTTTTTATATTTAAAGCCTTGGTATGCAGCCTCTCTAAACTTACAACTTTTGAAATCCCCCCAAACTTCCGTCAGCACCATCACTTGAGCTATGTTTTGGATGGGGCATTCGGGGCGGTTGGTGGAAGGATATGGCATTCTTTGGTGGTATGTATGGCTGGTGTGCCATAATTGTCAGTAGCTTTTGTTGAATAATTGCTGCCATGCCAGATGCCAAAGCATCAGCCACCATGGAGCAGAGAAAGCGTACATATATGGCGCATTTATGGCAATGCCAATGGCACTTTACCTGTACCACCGACGTCATTATTATTACCATCGCCATCATCGTCCCCAGCGCTTTCAGCGGAAGCCAACAATGTAGAGAGCCATGGCCATGACTCTTCTTTTCAGTTCGGGGCGAAATTTAATACATTTGGATTTAAAAGTCAAGACATGCGGCGTTGCCAGGGATTGGCCTTAAAAATATACAGAGAGTGGGAAGTGTGACCCGGGCACACAACAAATTGCGACCTACACGTTGTTTTCTACTTTACATAAATTACAAAAGAACAACCGACTAAAAAACAAACTCCCAACACACCCACAAAATCCCATTACCATGCCTATTCCCTTTCCCTCCCGGCAACATGCAACATTTTTATCAATTAGTTTAATCTTCTGCTCCAAGGGGAAGAAAAGTCATCCCCATGCTCCCCCTTATCAGGCCTCCTCCAAACAGTTGACAGAAGTTTTCCTTTTGCTGTTTTCCTTTTTTTTCTGTCTCTCTTGCCGACACCAGAAATCGTTAAAATTGATTTTGATTTCGCAGAAGAACATTTCCAATCTTGCGGCAGACACTGAGAACTTCAGACAGTGGCAAATCAGGCAAATTATATTAATTTCCCACATTGTCAGATCCCATTCGCCTGACACGAGGAGCTCCGTTTGGATTGCCTCCCAGCAGGGGATATACCCACAAAACAAAAAATTACGCAGAAAATCGATTAT
Organism: Drosophila ogumai; assembly: GCA_018904815.1. Lineage (NCBI taxonomy): Eukaryota > Metazoa > Arthropoda > Insecta > Diptera > Drosophilidae > Drosophila > Drosophila ogumai. The sequence goes on along the minus strand of JAEIIJ010019066.1, from coordinate 52,262 downwards.
TTTAAAGCGGAGAAAATGCGAGTCAGGGAAAGAGAGAAGGAAGAGCAGGGATACCGAGAATATCCTTCCCGTTTGGTCCTCTGGTTATGTTTGGGCAGAACTTTTGGCAAACGCCAGAGACAACTGCCCAAGCAAATGTACGGAAAAAAGATTACTTGAGTGGGGACAAATGCACAAACTCAAATTATAGGGCAGGCCCAGCTACAAAGAAAATGTTTAAGAGTTCGAGATGAGAAAGGGGAATGCTCTTTTTAAACGTTAAAATTAAAAATAAAATAATTAATAAGGGTTATGTTATTTCTATAAATTTATTCAGCTTGTAAAATATTTTTAGCGATTTTTAAACCCATAGCTCTTGGTTTTTCTGAGCTTAGAATGTAATATAACATTTAAATAAAATATTTATGTGCTTTTCATTAAATTTTAAAAATGTACCATATAGAAATTAAAGTTTCCAGGCTTCTCTTAGCAGAGTATCCTGTCCAAGAAAGGGGAAAAAAAAACGAAAACAGCAAAAAGGCTGATGGCCTGCCAACACATGGGTGTGTCACACAGAGACGCACAGGCTCTCTCGCACACACGCACACACTCCTGCGGACAGAGACTGAGTGGAGGACATATATATAGTTGAAAAAACACTAAAATGCTCTTATTCAAATGCAGATTATCCCACACACTCGCACTGTGTGCGCCGGGCTTAGGCCAAGGATTTACTTTCATTTGTGCAAGGAGTGCGTGCCGGTCTCCTACTTTTCGAAACCTACGATGGAATTAGACAAATGAAGTTGAGTCTCGAATGTGGAGACAAAATTTAAAGTGCACACACACACGAAACCGAAAAGGACACTTAAGTACCTCCTCACATAATTCGATTTATGTAGTAGTCTTCATCCTTTGCCGAAATCTCAGTTTCTGGTCACCCCAGAAATGGCCAGTGAGTGTTGTCAACTGTTGCCTCGATTTCTCGAGTCTCCAAGTGTCGTCCTGTGGTCGGTCCTGGGAATCACACTCACACTCACCCACTTCCCCCTTTTGGGTTCTAGACCAACTGATGTTTTGCCAATTATCGATTTGACACATTTCCGAGTTGTCGGTGCCCCAACATTTTGACACACGCACTTCTCGGTTATTGTATTTTGGCACTGGCATTTCTCCCAAAATGGTCAATGGCGAAACAATAGCCAAATTGAATTGGTTTTCGGATTATCAAATTCAGTTGGCCACAAAACGCAAATAAAACGAGCTGAAACCAAAAACCGAATCGAAATTTTTGTCAGTTGCCAATTTGCCATTGACAGATGCGATGCAAAAAGCTTTGAAATGTTTGACAAGTGCAAACCGATGTTTAACTAATGAGTTGGACGTGATTGAATCGGTTAAAGTGGTTTCAATAACCAGAAATAAAATAAGCTGAAGAAATAATATTTAAGTAGAATATTAACATAACAATTACTTTGTTAAATAAACAAGAAACTCGTTACTTATTCTCCAAAAGTTCTTACTTCCACAAACCTTGACTGATTTGTTTGGCATGGCTTAAGATATGTCAAGAGGGTATCAAGTTTGTTCTGAAAAAAAATAATAAAATCCAGTAGCCATTTGAAAGATTTTATAAAGAACTACTTATTTGTACAGCATCTTTTTTCACTCTAACTGACGCTCTCCAGTTTTTGTTCTACTTAAGCCCAAAGATATTCTATTCAACTTTTTTTCGGTCTTTTCTTCTTCTTTTCTTGTTGTGTCAACAACAGTTGGCCTGAATGGTTAGAGGAGAGAGAGGCTCTTCAAGTGCCCGCCCTTCTGCGAATAGGTCGTAAATCCTATTAGATCCTCTGCAACATGTGACGGCCTTCGAAGAGGTTGAATGGATATCCAAGCTGAAGCTGCAACATAATCGGCTTAGGATCGCCTGCCAGCCATCGATGCTGTCAACGGTTCTGAGGAGGAAAATTATATAGATTGCAGTGATCGATCTTTTGCCCCTGAAATTAAACCAATTTCCGATCAAATTTGGACAGTCCGAACGGATGTTCACACCTTTGCTGTCAAATGTCAGATAAACCAACTGATATAAAAGAAATTTTTATGGAAATATAAAGGAACTTATATTGTTTTAATTAAAAATTCAATAAATAGTGAATTAGTCAAGGTAAGACTATGTTTCAATTAGTACTTCTTCCATATTTATACCCTTGCAAGGAACTATAATTAAAAAAAAAGTAAAAAAAAAGTAAGCTACTAAGTGAAGGAGTCATTTCCGACCCTATAAATCATATATATTAATGATCAGCATGAACAGGCGAGTCTTTCTAGCCATGTCCGGTGCAAATAAAAAATTTGAACATTTTTTCAAAAAAATATAAGGGGTTACATCATTAAAATTGTCAAAAATCGGCCAAAAATTTGATCTCTAAAATTTTTAAATTTTGTATGCAGATTTATTACCCTATTCAAAACTAGCAAAGAAAAGCATTCCGACTCGAAGTCAAAGCATTTTTGGCTTAGGTATGAAAGATTTTCTATGAGGTATTCAAGCTTCGGCTTCCTTTTTTTCTGTTTTTCTTGATCTTGACACATTTACTTAAAACAATTTGAATACCAATAACAGCAAAGAGCAATCTTATGTTTACACATTAAAACCTTTAAACCATTTCCTCTTATCAGTTGTATTGATTAAAATAAAATATTCACAAGATGGTCTCCAAGTTTAATTGTCCATAAAATAGTTATAAACTTAAGAAATAAACAAAATTAAAATCCCCAACAGCAGATAAGTCCAAGCCCTCATTTTCCTATCTTTGAATATTAAAACTCGCCCAAGAAGATCTTCACACCTTTAGGAAACCATCTGGTAGCTTATCTGGCTGATCCACAAAACAACAAAACCCAAACAAAATCATCCCACAGATACAGATTTCCCTTAACTAGATCGCCGGATCGAACTAATCTCGTTTATCGGAAATGACTAAACACTTTCCTTGGATCGATCTACGTGTTCTTGCCCTATAATTTGATGCCTCAACGACGAGCGAACCCATAAAAAATCAATGAAAAAACAGAACAAGAAACCCAAGAAACTATTTATCAATCCGGTTATTGGGTTAGGGTTAGGTTTAGGGCTGGGCCCAGATCAAACGAGATCGTGAAAGATCCAAGGAGTCAGCTGACTGACTGACGACTCCCAGGAGATGACTCCGAAGAAAAACCAAAGCGAAGCGAATAGGAAAACTCTTTGCCGGCTGTCGGTATCGGATCGTTAAGGGAAAACAGAGGAACCGCCAGAGAGCCATATGGCAACCCCTGTCTAGTTTTAGGGCCCGCCTCTGACTTCGGGCTATGCCATATGCTGCACTCCTTTTTTTCGGTAATTATCCTTTACTCTGGTGTGCAGTGGAAAAAAGTGCAGGTAGGGAAAATAATTTTAAACAATTTTAAAATCAAAGAAAGCAAAGGGAATTTATAAGAATTTTTTAAAAATACAGAACTCTTTTTAAAAAGTTCATCGTATTTAAATTCTAGTTTTATTACTGGGTATACAAATATTTTTCTCTCAGTGTCTTACCCAAAATTAGTCTCAGTTTTTTCCATTTTCGGCTCTTGTTGCACCGACCAAAGCGGCTGCCGCAAAACTGCACAGCCTTAGTACGGAATGTATCTCATGGATGCGGCCGCAGCTAATGCGCTTATGTACGCTCAATAAGATGCTGACAGCCGTGTTTTTGGGGGCTGCCACGGCCAAGGTGAAGGGCGTGCCCGAGACCTCGGACTGCTGTCTGGAAAAGGTTTTCCCTGTACACAAACTCATAAAACTTGCACCGACTTGGCGGGCACATGCCCCCCCATCCAGCTCTCCGGGTGTCTGGTTGGTTTGCTGGTTGGTTGGTTGTCCCATGTCTTTAGCATAATCTGCATATGTCTCCCGGTGCAGGCACTAAATCTAACGCCCTCGAATCTAGAGCACTTAGCGCCAGCTGCCTCACAAACCCGAGTGTTTCAAGGATCCGAGTCCTTTAGCTCAGCGTGTTTCCTGGTTTGTCCCTTGCTGTTACACCGAAAATATTTTATTTTGGAATTTAGAGAAGAATTTATTCTAGATTATTTTAAAATTGTCATAAACGATTTTATAATATATTTTTTTATGGTATATTTTTGTCATTCTAATCTAAAAGGTTTATTTTTCATAATTTCTATCTATACTTATTTTAAATACAAATTTAGAAATTATTTGTACTCTTTCCGTGTAAATATTTCCTCTTGTATTTTGATACTTTCGGTGTCATTTATCATGACCTTCAGCCGCACTAAAAATAGTCGCTCTAGTTGGTCATGATGGAGAGCATCGGTCTGGCTTTGGGAGTGAGTAAATAAGGGCTATACAGATAATGGGATCGGTGATGATGTACATGAAGTACTTGAGCTGCGTCACAGTAATCAGCTAGCTGAAAGTTTGATGATCTTAAGGGAGGTCAGAATTCGTTGTCGCTATGCGAGAAAAATAACCAAATATATTTATTTTTTTTATTAATGGAATGCCTTTTGAGAGATGAGATACAATATCCCGACCTCCCATAACTCAAAACTTAAGAAGGGGTCTCTATTTTCATTACTTTATATAAATAAAACAACTAAAATATGGATTAAATATTTTTATGTAATCAGAATACATAAACACATAGCCGTCTCCTCAGAAAATCAAATTAATCACTATGAAATCCACTGCCCTCATAATAATAACGATAAATACCAAAATGGTATTGCTAATTTGCACATTTTTTGCTTGTCTACACTTTTCCTTTCCTTTTTCTCTTCGGGCTGCTGGCCAAATTTAATTATTTTATTGAAATTTCAATTTTCGTATATCATTAGCATAGTTTTCCTCCTATCCCCTCCATCTTTTCCTTTTTTATTTGAAATTCAACGAATTAATTTTGTTGTTCCCTCCACTACCGAAAATATAAAAAAAAAGAGAAGCGAAAAAGCGAAAAATCTGCGCAGTTTTCCAATCGCCCCGCTGACTTACTAACTTAACCAACGAGCCGGGCTCCCTTCCACTCATCTCTGTAGAATCTCTTTTACCAATTTGACCCCCCTTCGACGCCCTTGTATCACCTCTTTGCCCTGCCCTGCCACTTGGCCCTGACTTTTTGCGTACAAGTGAATTTTAATTTAATTTCCCTACAACTAGACGTTGAGCAAGACGTGAGCTGAGCGAGCAAGCACTCCTCCCGAATTCTCCCACTGCCCGACCCCCAAATACCTCCCCTTTCCATCCCCCTGGAAAATCTACAGTGGGGGTTAAAATATTAATGAGTAATTGTAAACCAATTTTAGGGTATTTAAAAAATATTTAACTTTAACTTTTGACAATTTTAAACTAAAAATAAGACTAAAGCTCTAGCTTTTTCAATGTTTTAAAATAAATTTATAAAATAGTATAGTAAATGTAATACGTACATATTTTATTTAATTTTTTTTTAAATATAATTTCTTTTCTATATTTTTATTTAACAATAATTTTTATAAAGTTCACTTGCTATTATTTTTTCCACAACTGTTTTTTCGGATAGACATAGCTCTGCTCTCCAGATCCTGGCGCTTTAATTGTGTATGGCATGACAGCGCACAAAATGGCGTCGAGAGTTGCACGTCATCAGGCAGCAGTGCCACTCCCCCCAACCTCTGAGCCCCTCACTCCTCTAGCCCCCACGAACAGACCTCCTTCCCTGGCCTTCACCGACGCTACTCGTCCTGTTCTGTGTGCGATTTTCGTATTTAGTTAAACAAAATTAAAACGTGATTTGTTTTCTTGTTTTCGCCTAGCACTTGCTCCCTCCACTTGGACCAGGATGTTTGCACATTTTTGGCATTCCACGAGTGAACTACGACGAATGTTTTAGGGGGCTTTCTTCATTAGGTTGCAGTCCTGCCGTGACTTAAAGCGTTTTAAATTCAATACGCCTCGGCCTCTGCCCCGCCCCCATTCGATAGGAAATTTATTGCATTTACAAGTCGATTTATTATGCAGCCCAAAAGGGGAGGGAGAAGTTACAGGGGGAGAAATTATTATGAAATATTAAATATTTATTTAATAAATTTTAGATATCTGCATGATTTAAAAAAACATTCTATAATATGCTTTAAGATTTGAAATACTATTTATAATGAACTTTTCTAATAAACAGATATTGGTATTTAAATAGAAATTTGATTGGGTTTTTAATTAAGAACTTATGGTTTTACCATACTATTTAAATAGCTAGCTTATACAAAACTTAATTTAAATTGTTTGTAAATATTTTTTATAACCCACAAGAAACATTTATTAAATCGTTATGAAATGACATCTTTAATTACCCATAAATATAAGGGGATTTTCGAGTTCTTTTAGTTTTTCTCAAGGTGTTGGAAGCGCTGCTTCGCATCAAAACTGTCTTTGGGTTTCAGTTTTTACTTTTTTTTTTAGTTTCGTACTGCTGCTGCTGCCATTTTCCAATCTGCACTTTCATTTGAAACGCTGCTGACAATTTCCATTTGGCGACTCCCGCCAGCTGTCTCCCTCTGGCTCCGTCGGGGTGCTCTCTTTCGCTCCTCGAACGCAACCGCAGCTGGTAACCAACTGACGTTTAGATTTGATTTGAAATGTTCAAATTACCAACATTATAAAAGATGAACAGCAGAGCGGGACAGAACAGTCGACTTGCTAGACCAGAAGTTTCCCATTTCCCACCCAAATGCCACCCACTTTCACACTGGATTTAAACGGAGGGTAAACTAAGAAGTCGTAGCAATATTTTCAGAATATTTATAATATTTAATTTTGAAAAAATGACTAAAGTATTTTACCACATATTTATACTTAAATCTTAATTCATAAAATTTCTAAAATACCTCCTAGTTAGATACACCTTATAGATACTCCTTTAGCCTCCCCAGCAAACACCCAGCATTTGTGTCTATCCCAGCACCAGTCTGTATGTCAAACTGCGGAGTATGGTATATATCCCGAGGCGGGTGTGTGTTTTAAACGCATCAAATGCTTGCGTGTGATTAGTTTGCATACAACTTGACAGAGACGAGCAGGAGGAAGACAAGCAGCGCCACTGATGATGATGACGATGATGGTGGTGGTGGTGGTTCAGATGGTGGCTTAGATGATGATGGCGACGGAGAGCTTCTGCTGAGATTCGGTTTTGGTCGGGTTGCCAAGGATGAAGAATCCCTTTGTTGACAAGTGCGCTGCATGGAATCATTCATTCCTCTCCTGTCATTTGGCGTTGCTTAATTTCGCGGTTTTCACGCGCTTTCCTCCAATTTCCCCCCACTCCAAAGAAAATTCCCTCTCCCCCACCCTCCCCGAATGAAACCGCAACAAAATGAGCATTTTTGGTGGGATACTAAAAAGGAATTGATAATGACTGTAAACCTGATTCTGATTAGCAACGTGATGGACTGGCTAGTTTGTCAGCTAGTTAGGCAGTTAGTTAGCAGGGAAAAATGGACGAAAATGGCTTGTAATTTCGAACCGGGCCAACTGCTAACTAACCATGGTCCAGAACGATTGCCAATGGCAAACAAGGCCCGACACGACACGAGGGTCTAGTGTCGAAAAATTGTGGCTAATGAGCATTTGAAATACGCACATTTGTGACTATAACCCGAGAACTGTAGGCTCACAGTTCCTGCTACACTTGGGAAATTAGTTTGCAGTCTCAAGCTATGTATAAACATGCTTTTTAAAATTCTCATACGTTTCCTTTTTTAAAAAAATTGATTAATTCTTTAATTTTTTTAAATAAAATCCTCATTAAAAGGACCTTAGTTATTTCCTAAGTATTTTCCCTGGTGTACTCTTCCTTTACAACTAGTAGCAACCGTTAACAGCTCCTGGCAACTTGTTAACAAGCTGGCACCCGCAACAAGCTCCCGGCCCAAATGGGGGGGAGGAAAAGCGGAGGGGAAAGTTCGAGGGAAATTGGGAGGAAAAGCAGGCGGAAAGGGGGAGGCCTGCTGGCTGTATGTTGACAATTAAGCCGGTTAATATGATTGCCACTTGATGTGCTGATGCTGAATGCTCGCTGCTGGCTGTCGACTGATGATGGCTCCTGATGAGCACGAGGAGGAGCAGGAGGAAGAGGATGATGGTTTCCTGCAGGACGAGGCAGATGTGGCTGATGTCCTCCCTCTCATTCGGCCGACAAAATGAGCGAACGCAATGCGGCCCTAAAATGAAAGGCCAAAAACTATACCCTAAGTGCACCATCGAGTGGGGAGATTGTTTTGCAACAATTACAGAAACTAAAGGACAATTACCTCTTAAAATATTATAAAGATAAGGAAAATAGAAAGGTCTTAAATATTATAATAAATAATTAAACAATATATCAGTAGAAAATTATCAAATTACATGTTGATTTCCCAACAAAATAATCAACTTTTATTACGAAGGTTAAATATAGTAAATCATATTCATAAGAGAAACTCCTTTCCCAGAACTATTTTCTACAAATTCAGCCTAATGACTCGCAATTCAAAGAGTGCATTTAACTTTCGTGTTCCAGCCAGGTTTTGTTTTCCTCATAGATTTTCTCACCGCTCACCTCCATTTCCGCCCACATTTTCTAATGCCAACTTTGCGCGCAATTTGTTGCCGCTGACAGCTGTGAGAAAGGGAGAATAGGAGAATGGGAGAATTTGTTCCTGTTTCTCGATTATCATTCCGTTCTATCCCTCTCTGCCCTTGTTTTGCCGTCTCTGTCTCCGCATTCAAGCCAGGATGTCAACGGCAAATGCAACTGCAACTGCTGACATTCCCATTGTCCTGGAGACCTGAAAAGATATAGTCAGAGAAATGGGAAGAGACTGGGCGAGGGAGAAAAGAGAGAGACTGAGAAATAGGGAGAGAGAGTGTGAGTGTGTCACAAAATGCTAAGGACATTTTGTTATTTACTTATTGCATTCATTTAGCTTGAAGATGTCCGCCCACTCCTTCACTCAATGTCTCCTTTGCAGTCCAGAGAGAGAGCATAATAAAGACATAAATTTTTTTAAATAAGAAATAAATATTTAAAAATGTGATATTAAATTTTAGAAAGTCTAGTTGATTATAGAATATCCTGGCATAAAATCATGGAGTACTTTTTGGGGCAATCTTAAGGAGGAGGATGCACTATATGTCTAATCCAATTTAAAAATATTAAAAAAATACTTTTAATTACCTTTTTTTATTTTCCAGACTTGCGAAATTTTGTTTTCTGTGTATGCGTCTTTTGCACATTTTTAATCTGTCTGCCTTTTGTATTGCACTTAACTTGGCTTGCAGTCTTGGCCCGCTGCACACCGCTCCTCCTCCTGCCCCTCCCTCCCGCTCATTCCCTGCTCTTTGGAGAATGCCTCGCAGCCCATTAGAATTTAGCCAGGAACAATGGGCCTCACATAATGGGGCAAATTGAATTTGAATTGCTTGGTTGGCTTGGTTAACATTCTAAGCGCACTCACACACTTAGAGCGGGACGGCTGGAGGGGCGCCGAAAGAGACAGGGCGAACGTGTGCAGGCCGGCCACATTTCAGATTCTCAATAATGCTTATTGTCAGGGAATTGAATGCGAAAACAATGCCCTGTCCCAGAGTCCTCTTCTCCAGTGTCGTCCTGCCATTGTGCGTGGCTCGGTAAATATTATTCTTCTTTAAAAATTGTCGAATGCCCGAGGCTGCCCCGAAGAGGGCACCAAGAAAGGGAGAATTATTTCTCAAAAAAAAAAAAAAAAGAATAGAAAATTGTAAAAATAGGAGAGGTTATGACAAGCACAAACCATTTGTCCCAAACAAGATAAATGAGAAAAAATTAGAGGCACTGAGATAGCTCGTAGAAATCAATTGAAGTCGAGTAGAGAATCAACAGCGTATTATTTTCCCTCGACCATTTTCTAAGACCCTTTGTGCGTTGTGGCAAATGACAAAGGAGCAATTATGAGGAGCACCCAAGGATGCACATCGAAGGAATACTCAAGACCGAGATTTTAATGGAGGGACAGCAGCCTCGCACAGAAAGTGCTGAGAAATCAGGCTGATTGTAATGCAATTCCGTACGAAATCGTGATTAACAATTCGCAAGGTGTCTTCGCAGTTGAGAGATCAATACGTGAAGGCTCACTACATATTTCAGGTAAATATCCAGCGATGAGAACAATGCCAGATGGATTTTTCAGGGGGTGTGAGGCCACACAATGTGTTCAATTGGCATTGGCTACGGTAAATGAATTAAGGGTTTGAAAATGTAATTGAAAAGTTAAGTTTGGGATGGGTAGAGGAAATATACAATACACCACTTTTGTTTTTGGAAAAAGATTTCTATAAAATAAAAGGTAAATTTTTTAGCAACTGATTGCTTAGTTATTTATTTTCTAGCATCTAAGAGGAAAGTACTTGTAGATGAATTTAAATATCAAAGTAGAGAAGTCCCTTTTAGGGTATCTTTAATAATTGTAAGCCATTAATCTTTACCCTATCTTTTTCTACCAAAAATAAAAATTTCTTTTAAAGAAATCCCTAACTAATTCCTCAAAGAAACCTTTACAATCATCCTTTAAAATGAGCCACCGGAAATCCTTCTTTCCTTGAGCCACAAGATGAATCTTGCACTATTAATCTCCCTTGACTTGACCTCAGGACCACAGCCACAGGATACCTTTTCAATCCCATTAAAGAGTAATTCATTTAGGCCGGCACGAACCTCCTCAATGGGTTAATCTCATCCAAATGCAATCTCCTGCTTAACATATGTATGCACAGACCGCAGAGACAGCCTCCCAAATCCAAAATCTAGCAAACAGAAAACCGAAACAGTGCCAGAGCCTTGACATGCACCATATCCGTGGCTGGCTGTCATGGCCGATTGAGCAAACAGCTAAACCGAAATGCTAATCCTTTTTCCATTTTTTTCCCTGGTTTCCGTTGGAAGTCCTGCATTTGTGCAGCTGTTGCTACGAGAATTACTTTTTCCCTTCCTTTTTTTCTGGTGTGTGTTTCGGAACGGACAAATCCACTGATCCACTTTGCGTACAGTAGCAGCCGCCTCCGTTGTTTTGACAAAATGTTTTTGTCGAGTGCCATTGACTTTGGTAGTAGGTAGTCGGACTGCAACTGCAGCGCCCGCATTTACCCGAGCACCTTGCCTGGCAAATGATGATGACAACTTCCGCTGCTGGCTAAAACCCTCAGACCAAGCCCGGCACCCGGCACCCGGCACCCGTCACCCGGCACATATTTTAATTTTCGAAACAATTCAGCACAACAAAATACGAGAAAATCAAGGAGAGACTACCACGAACAGGAGTACGCCGAGAGTTGTCGTGTCCTGTCCACCCACGTTAAGAGGATTATGTCCTGTCGGAATGCGAATGTGAATGAGGATGTGCCGGGGTAAAACTCGCAATTTTTATGAATATGGAAAAGCCGCTTTAGACAGCAGAGGAAATAATAACAAACTAACCAACTTCAAACAAAAACGTGGCTGAAGGGGCAAAAAAATGGAGTTGGGATGGGTGAAAATGTTATTAGAGCTGAGCAATGATTACATAACCAAAACCAATTTGAAAAGAATTTGTTTCAGGAGAAAAACTGTGGGAGTACTAACCGAGATACAGCTTAACTCATTTGTGGTGTGTGGGAAAATCAAAGGAAAATTCAAAGAGAAAAAAGTGAGAAATAATCGGTCGAGAATATTTCTAAAGACTAAAGAATATTGTAATTTTTTAACTTTAGAAAGCAGGATGCCAAGTTTTAGGGTTTTAAAAGAATAATATAATTTAACAAAAGGTCAAAGAATTTTTATTTTTTCAAATTTAATATTATAACTGTTTTATGAAGCCAGAAAATTCTATAAAATTTAGTATTTAGTAAACAAGACCTTAAATTTGTAACATCTTTGTCCCATATGAATATTTACCGAGCACATCTCCCATTATCTTCCCCTCTCTCCCCCAATGGAATGCAATATCCAAAGTTGTCGTATTCCCCTTGCATTAATTAGTCTCGCTCTTTGCCAATTTGTCACACAGCCCTGATGTCAATGCTCTTGGAGATGATGCGGGGGCGAGGTCTGGAGCTCCCCCCACACCCCCTGAAACTCCCGTTTTCGGAAGTCTTAAAGTCTTAGCTGGAGGGACTTTAAGTTTTGGCGCCCATAAATATGCCATAAAACTATTTGAACCGTCGACTAGATAAAGGGGGCGGACAGTCGGCGAGCAAGTGTAGCAAAGAACCAAAACAACCACCAGAACGGGAACCAGACCCTGGGACTTCTGGGAGATACTCCTCTCGCGCCGGCCCATAACAAAGTTAATAATAATAAAGCCGGAGCCGGGGGAAGTCAGGGGCACGCCCCAGACAAAGTCCCCGCCAAATACGATTACAATTTGTTACACTTACGCAGCACAAAAGTCTTGAGCAACCCCGGATCCATCTCCTCGGAGAAGCCGGGACGCCAAACAGTCGCCAGTTGTTTCGTCTTTCGTCTTGCGGTTATACAAATCTCCAGACTGGCATCAGGAGCAGCGTAGCAACTGGAAGCATCAGCATCAGCAGCAACCTGACCAAAGAAATGCCCAAACGAGTGTCCGCATAAATCAGGGCATAGTTTGGGAACAGCGGCGAAAAGGGGGAAGGCAGCAGCCCAAGGGGATGTTTCTCTCTAATCAAAATCAAGTCAAAAGGGGGAATACACTACACTGAGGGAAATAATGGGAAACTATAAACAAATAATGGTTTGTAAGGGAACTCAAAAGAAGACTTTTTAAGTTGGAAATAATGAAATTTGCTGCTTGCTTAATTATTTCTTTTTTATTGAATTAAATTGACTAGAGTTCTTCAGATTTTTTTGCAGTGCAGGAGCAGGGGTTAAACTCACCAAGGAAATTTTCGATGAGGCCAAAGGGGAAACACACTCCCCGAGCGATGCTCGCTCAACGATCAGCCGATGCCAATTAATTTATCAAAGTCAGTGCAGTCGCAGGAGACGGAGGCAGAAGCATCTTCAAGACAAGGCCACTGGGAATTAAACGACAATGGACGATCCCCATTCATTGTTGGGTTATTAATACAGCACACTCTGCCGGCGATCATCGGGGAATCGATTCCGGAAGCGGCTGCAGTTGCTCTCAACATTTCTTTTCTTCCCATTCTTTCCTTTCTTTTCCTTTCCCTCAGGTAAACACTCGCCTGACTTTTATTAATTACATCTAGATTTTTATTTATAACCAACAAATTTTTGACAATTTATCAAATTGGCTTAGTGACGCATTCGGGGTATATACATTTATATAGACAAATAATTATCTTCGATGTTTCCTCCTTCCTTCAGAGGCGATCGCTATATTTGAGCTTCTGCCAGCCAGCCCTTTGGCGCTTCAGCTCTCGGTAGCTGTTGGGCAGGCCGTAGAAAAAGTATATGGACAGTCCTATTTGGGTGTGTGTATATAGAGAACCGATTAGTTTATCAGGAGGTATCTTAAGCACTTAGTTTTGACGACTATAATACCGTTTTATTAAATACTTTTCCGACTAAGCATGCACATTAATTAAAGGTGGATTGTGGGGGGTTTGGGGAAGTAATTATAAATAATTGGGTGTAGTTTCTAGTATAGTTTTGACCCATTTTTGTAAAATCCACCCAAATCCTATCAAGTCATTATGTGTTTAGTTTCTTCAAATTTATTGCTATAAAGTTTTAGGGTTGAAAAAGAGATTTTCAAGTGATTTATGATGATGTTTTAGTCTACAGTTTTAATTGCTTTTTAAGAAGTTTTGCTATATATATTATTTAAACTTTTAAATTATATATTATTTCTTCATAAAATTAATGTTACGTTAAGCATACATTTTCTTTAAATATAAACTGCAAACATTAAACCTGTGTGAAATCTTCCCTCGTTTCTTTTCAACAAACCACCCAAAAATCTCCCTCCCATTATATCTCCCTCACAATCCACCTGGTCCTTATCAACTAGAATTGCTTGCATTCCTTACTAACTAACTAGTGACTACTAGTAACTACAGCTATGCTGGCTATGTACAAGGCAAGCTGCATTTGCATTCCGATTCGCATGCAGGACTCGACTACTTTTAACTGGGGGGAAAATGGCACCCTCTTTGGTTTCACCAGGGAGGTTTGGGTTATGGAATGAGACCCCCTCAGCTTTCCTCCGCCTCCAGGTAAGTGGACTGCGGACGATGGCGACGCACCAAGTCCGGATGTTGTTGGGTTCGGTGCGAGGGACCCCGTTGCAATATGGCCTCCAATTTCGCTTTGAATGGCAACGGCTCCGACTCCGGTTGCTGGCCAGGATCCGGGCCCGTAACCGTCTCCGTCTCCGGACGCGATTCCGGTGGCAGGTGGTGGTGGAAAAGCGCCGGGTTCTTGGCATCCACGATATGTTGCTGCTGGCTCAAACTGGGTCGCTGTTTGCGCAAACTAATGCTGTTGATGGTCTTGTAGAGCACCGGATCGAATTTCGGTGGACGCGGTATGTTGTTGGCACTCGCAATTGCAGCTGCAGCTGCAACTGGAGCAACTGGAGCAGGTGCTGCTGGGGATTTGAAGGGGCTTTCAGCGAGGACCTCATCAGCATTACCAGCCTCATTATGGTCGATTTTCAGTTCGCTGATGGCCTTCAGCATTAAGCGACGCACATCGGTTTCGCTTTTCGATTGCTTTAGCTGCGGCCTTGCCTTCGGCTCATCATCCTCGTCCTGCTCCAGATCCTCCAGCTCCTCCGCCTCCTTCTCGTTCCTCTTTACCGGCCCCTTCACCTTGTGGACATTGGCATTCATAATGATGTGGCTTAGGCGGTCTTTAAACTTGGCCGAATGCAGGGGATCCTCAATTTCGGAGGCCTGCGACTTAAGGGAAGTTTGGGAGGGCGGACGTTGCAGGGTGGGTCTAAGCAGCACCAGGGGCTGTGGTTCCGGGCTTCCGGGAAAATCCCCTTTTAATTGATCCCCTCCGGCTCTGACTGTCTCGAGCTGCTCGTAAAAGGCCTCGCTATTGAAGAGCTCATCGAGCATTTGCTGGGCCAGGACTTTGCACTCCTCGTATCTATTCCTGTTCAGAGAAACCCCATCCTGGGCCTCATCATCGTCGCTGCTGCTGTGAACGGTGGCCACAATTACAGTTTCTATGACACTCGGATACATCTCGGAGTCCAGGCTGAAATGCCGCTCGAATATGAGCTGCTGTTCCAGCTCATGCTGGCTTTGCTGGATATCCTCGGCCTCGAGGACATCGTCCAGCATGGCAATAACCGATTGCTCGTCGTCCCGCGATGGGGACTCATTGCCCAATGTTGCCGTGGAGTTTTCACTCTTGGTATCTTCCACATAGAAGAGCTTGCCATTGGCATGCTTCACCTCAATCAAGTCCTCGCCAACATCGCTTAGATTCTGGATTTGATCCAGACTGCTGCTGGGACTCTTCTTCAGCTGAGTTTCAGCGGTCAAAACACTCTCCTTGGACACACAATTGTGCTCCTTGTCGAGGCACTCCTCCGATCCCTTCAGCGCCTTGTAGAAGGCCAATCTTTCGGGATTCCTCTTCTGGGGATTCTTGCAATCGTAAAGATACCAGCATGCAAGGAATATGGGTATGCCTAGGACATTTAGGTTAGTGCAAAGTGCGACATGCATTAATTTCTACCACATGCAGTGAGAGTATAAGGATAAAACCAACTCACCCACTATCATCCAGACCCCGAAACGAATCCAGGTCCAACTGTCCAGCTGGAGCATCAGATAAATGTTGATAAAAATACTAACGGCGGGCACAATCGGGACGAAGGGCACTCGGAACAAGCGACCACGAGCTTCTCTGGGCTGCAGACAAATCAGCAGGATAACCAGGACAATGAGCAGGATTAATACCACGAGGAGGGTGATGGCCCAGGGCTCTTGAGAGGCGATGGAAGGATGGGCCTGCATTATCAGCAAGCCAAGACCCAAAGATAGGAGGCCTGGAAAATAAATAATAATTAATATTTATAATATAAATTAAAGTTAATTTTTATTACTCACAAAATATGGTAGCCAAGACTCCCACAATCCTTGAGGATATCGCATTTGGCTCTGACATTCGATGGACATTAAAGAGTTGTGTGCACACAGAACCACAAGTGAATCTCTCACTTCTGGAGGTCAAGGAAGTGGTCTCCGAGGCTCGACTCTCCTGCCTCTGTCCCGAACTTTCCTCCATCTCGCAATAGTCCATATATCGGAGGAGCATTATGGATATGGCCACCACACTGTACGCCAACAGAGTTCCTATAGAAAGCAAACTAACCAACTGGGCCAAATCGAAGAGTCCGGCAATTACGGCCGTAAAAAGTGCGGCCACAATGGATCCTGTAACTGGAACCCGAAATCTTGGGCTCACTTTGCCCAGAAACCGGAACAGAAGCCCATCCTGGGCCATGGAGTACATCACTCGTGGCAGTGGAAAGAGAGCTCCAAACAGACTCGCCAGCAAACCCACTAAGCCACCTACAGTCACTATCCACATGGCCACCGGCCAACCCACATACTCGAAGGCATACGGCAGTGGGGCATTGGCATCTTGGAGATAGTAGGGCAGCATCAGGGTCAGGACAGTGGAGACTCCGAAATAACACAGGAAGATGATCAGCAGGGAGAGCAGGATGGATTGGGGAATATTCTTGCGAGGATTTCTAACCTCCTCCCCGGTGGTGGCAATGCAATCGAAGCCCACGAAACCAAAGAAGCAGGTGGCGGCTCCCTGGAGAGTGCCCTCGAATCCGTACGGGAAATAGCCACCCGATCCTATGGTGTAGTTGGCGGAAACATTGCTGGGCTCCACTGTCCAGTTTGAGAAGTCAGCTAATAAATAAATAATGAAATTTTACAATTAATTTCATGGATTATACATTTTGTAAAGATTTTTTTATTACCCTTTATGGCCCCTGCAATTATTACAAAGCCCAGTATAAAGATGTTTAGACAGGTGACAAAATTATTAGCCATTGTTGAGGTCTCTACACCAAATGCCAGGGCCACTAAAAATTCCATTTAGTAATTATTTAAATTTTTTTATAAAATTATTTAAAAACCCACCTCCAAAAACCACCACTAAACCAAAGGCCAGAATGTCAAAGTAGCTGCCCAGAAAGCTGACATTCATGGGGGCCACCTCCGCGAATGTAGTCTTCAGGGTATCGTTAAGCAGGGAGTCCAGGTACAGGCTGATACCCCTACAAACACTCGCCGTGCCAATGACATATTCCAGAATGAGATTCCATCCAATGACGAAGGCTATAAACTCTCCAATGCAGACATAGCTATAGACATAGGCCGAGCCAGCCTTGGGAACTCTGGCTCCAAATTCAGCATAACAAACGCCTGTAGGAAATAAGAAATTAATTTTTAAATTCAACATTTTGTAAATATAAATATTTTATTATTGTTTTGCTTTTTTCCTAAGACGTATTTAACACTCACCCGCCAGCAGCGAGGCCAGTGCTGCGATGGCAAATGATATCATCACCGAGGGACCCGCCTGATCCTTGGCAATCTGTCCAGCCAGCACATAGACCCCTGCCCCCAGGGTCGAACCCACTCCCAGGGCCGTGAGGTCCCATAAGCCCAGCACTCGGTTTAGCTTCGTCTCTCCCTCGCTGCCATCGGCCTGGAGATGTTTACGCCGGGTGAGAACCTTCCAGGGCGAAACTTGGCGCACCATATCTGCTGCGTATCGCTCTCTCCGGATTTACGGGAAGTTCACTAACCCTGGGATTCTGGAAAGAATCAATTGCAAATGGCACAGGTTTAGCCAAGATCATGATGCACTTCGGATCTACGTATTTTCCAGGCGGCTTATCTTGTGACAATGCCGCGCGTTCGATTGTATAATGCAAATAATTGAGCTCAAATTGTAATCGTAAATGGCGAGGCTATTGTCAGCTGCGAGTTTGAACTCGATTGCTCCACTTAGAATTGGGTATATGTAGGTAATCTGTCAATGTGTTTGGGGAGTGTTATATATTGGAGGGTTTTCGGGGTTCTTTAAATTGTAATGGAAATGTTTTGGTAGGCTATTTTCTTGAGGAAATTGGGTTAAAGTTATAAAATTTATGAAGATAATTACATTTTTGAAAAAGCTATAAAATCAATGAAGATTAAGGTAATTATTAAACAAATATATCTATTCTATCATAATTACAATAATTAAAAAGCTTATTCTTTTTATTAAACAAATCTCCTGTAAGCTAAACCCAAAGTCTTATAAAATAATCTTATAAAGTTCATGTTTATTTTACAATTACATTGATGTTGAAATAACTAAACAAAATAATAAAGCTGATGAATATTTTTCAGCCCCATAAATAATAATTAATTATTTATTTTTTTCCCAACAGGTGACTAACCCACCCACACCTTTTCGTAGAAAAAGAAAAGCCATATTCCACCCACTTTGATAAGAATCAGATGCTCAAGTTCTGGCCTATAACGTCTCCTCCAACTTTGTGTTTGCCCTTTTATTATTAAACTTTATAACTCGCTTTGCTCTGCGCTTAACTGAGATAATTAAGTGGGTCTAGGTGAGTCTGCCGGACTTGTCGAATGGCAACTTATGCTGCATTTATATAATTAGGGTAAACTTCACTCACCACCAACTGGGAAACAGTTTTTCCGGTTTTTCTACGCCTCTCCTACTGCAGTTGTTGAGGCAGTGCAAATATTTTCTCCTCGCCTTTGTCCGATTCTTATTAATGAATTGTAAGTCTATTATTAATTCCCGTTCACACAAGACAATAAAAAAACGGACAACAAACGTGTGACTGACATACTTGGCGATCTCGGAGCGTCTGTGTCTGCAGGGTGTTGGTGTCGTATTACAGCCGCGAATTCACCGTGTATTCCTCCTAAGATAAGACCACCAGTCCAGGCAGCCGAACTCGAACCTCCTCCTCAGTCCGACGAGAGCTAGTGTCAGCCATGGGCGCGGAGAACGGGGTGCACGGCGAGAAAAAATGGTCTTGAACTGAGTGAGGAAAATAGCATTAATATGAAACGAATAAAATTACTATCGAGTCTTAAGACATCATATTGTTTTTATTTATTTACAGAGTAAATATAGAAAATAAATTACTTTTTTTTTATGTTTAGTTAGTTTAGTTAGTTTGGTGGCTTAGAATTAATTTTAAAATATTCAAACACAAAGTGAGCATATTTTATTATTTTATATTTTATTTTTTCATTATTTATTATGCCACTTTTATTAGTTTTATTAATGCAGTCTTTATATAAAATTGTATATAATTTCCCATTTATGTTATCTGTTGTAGTATTTATCACTAATCTAATCACAAAACACTCTCTAATTTCTCGCAGTGCACACACAAAGCATTGCTGATAAGAAACGAAGACGAATCCCGCTCGGATCGGCTGGATTTACTTGAGATAAGGCGTGAGTCCGGGGGATCTGAGGAGGGTTTCTGTAGATGATCTGGGTTGTAATTAGAGCGAATACAAAAAAAAAAAAAAACAAATTAGCAGGTGTGCTGGGGAGAGGTAGAGGGAGGAGTGCTAAGGGGAGGGGTACGGAGAGGCTGAATCACACTGTATGACGTCGCATTTGGCTGCTGCTTTTTTGATGTTGCTGCTGTGCGTTTGTTGTTGTTTTTGTTTTCCGACTTTCGGTTTTATGATCTTTGCGATAGCAAAACAACAGATTTTTTTCTAGTTTTATTTTTTTGGGTTTTTTTTCCCTGCCGCCACTACAAGCAATTCCAGAATTCTGTTATTTATGTTGTCTCCGATAAGACCATGTTTGTATTCACGTTTTTACTTCATTTCCGATCTGCCGTTTTTGTGTTTTTTTGGCTTTAGATTTGAACGTTCGCATATTTCACCCTCTCGCTTACACTGCTATCGTTAGCTCCCTGTCTGTCGCACGGCCAGCACGCAGCTCGGTTGTTGACGGTTTCGGTGTATAACGTTAACTGAAAGTGTAAGATAATATGTGCTCGCTATATAGAGAGAGCGACTGGCCGACTATATAGCGGAATGCAGTAACAATATCGCACAGACGAACACAATTATAAATGCTTTTGCTGCTGCTGCTGCTGCTGCCCGTCTTCCTATTGTTTGTTAATATTATTCTCAGTGTTTTTTCGGTCTAGTTGTTGCTGCTTTTATTGTCGTTAGCTGTCGAGTGTCAATTTGTAGATTTTATGAAGTGGTTAAGGCGGTTGATAAGCTTGGATGCGCCTTATATGATTTGAAAAGTAAAATATATAGCTGAAAACAAGTATTTATGGGAAAGAAAATAATAAATTATATTTAAGAAAGTTGTAAAAGTACAAATAAAATATTAAGCAAATAATACAAAAATAATATAGTCATTAACAGTTTGGGTAAATGCTCTGTATATATTTTCTAAAAATAAAATATATAAAACTTAATGAAATATTTCAATATCAAATTTCAAATACAACATTTCATGAACCATTTTATTGCATTTGATGAATAACCCCTCTCTAGTATATAAACCCTATCTCTCTGTAATCTACAATTACGTAAAACTCCCGCTATATAAGAAGGTGAATGAATAGCTTTATTTCATAATTGCAGATATGATTCGCTGATACGAGATAAGCCGATTAAACAAATCTGCTCTGATTGCATTGTTATGCAGGTGTAACTGCTTTCGTTATAAATGTGCTTGATGACTCGCTGATATTAACCCCAGCTTTCCAACGATTTTTTATTTGTAAATTCCACATTTTCACTAACTACTTCTTGGCGTTATTTTTAATTCGTTTGCAACACTTTCAAGAACTTGGACATTAGCAGCTGTTTAATTATCTATAAGCTGATTAGGAATGCTATTAAAACAAACCCAAATTTTATTGAATGCGTCACGTGTGGAATTATTCACTCTATTGAAGTGGCTATGCCAGGTAATTCAAGATTATAGAGTTTATATTTTGGCTTTAAAATTTTATTTGGTTGAAATATAGACATTTAATATGGAGTTTAATCGTATTAATTAGATGAAGAATAAATAAAGGTATTTTTTTTATTTTGACAATATTTTATCTTCATATGTATATTTACTTATCGCATTTATTGCATTTTATTTTGCATTTAAACTAAATCTTTCAAATAATTTATAAAATATATAAAATTAACAATTAATGATATTAACATATATATAAAATTTAGAAACACTATGTATGCAATTAAAAATATAAATAAAATTAAATTACCCCAAGAGTTGCTAAAACCCATCGATTTAGATCCGTTTTATATTGTCTTTATCTGAATTACTTTCCCGGAAAATTGGTATTTAGAGGTGGAATCGACCGATTCAGACACAACAAATAAATGCTGATAAGATACTCAAAATGCTCTTCACACTTCCATCGGTGGAAAGGGGGAAAAATCACGACAATGCCGCAGAGAATGTTTGCTGGGGTATTAAAATTTTACTGCACCTACTTGATGCCAGCAGACGAACATATATAGGTTTATATAATGGCAGGAGCAGGAGCAGGAGCAGGAGCAGTATCAGGAGCCGACTTCATCACATGTGCGAGGAGTTGGAGCGTGTGGCAAATTGGCCTTTGCGGCTTGTTGTCTGCCGGCCTGGCGGCAAATATAAATGATCTAATTTAAATAATTACGCCCACAAAATGTGACGCGCCTACCGAATTGCCTTCGTTTAATGCTTGAGTGAGAAAATTACCCCCAGCCAGGCCGAGGACTAGAACTAATTTCAAAGTTGGCTTTGCTTATGGCCTCACAAAGTGCCTCCCATTTCCCAGTTCCCCATTTACCCGTTTACCATTGCTAAGCCGATTTCCCAGTTGTTCGGTATTATTATTATCGGTATAAAGTTTTCCAATCGCCAATTGTCGGTGAT
The DNA here is from genome assembly GCA_018904815.1 of Drosophila ogumai. NCBI lineage: Eukaryota > Metazoa > Arthropoda > Insecta > Diptera > Drosophilidae > Drosophila > Drosophila ogumai. Next base: position 30,333 of record JAEIIJ010019066.1, on the reverse strand, counting down.
GACCGTCTCGTACACAGCCGAGGTGGCCACTTGCAGTCACTTTGGTTGCTTTTGGAGGCTTTTGATCAGGTGAGAACCTTTGTTGTTAAGGATATTATTATCCTTGAAATTTAACAAAAAAATACAGATGGCGTGCAAGCATCTACAAGATTATCTGGGTGGACCTATTGGCTTTTCTGGGCTGCTTTTATTTATTGGCCATAATCTATCGATATGCATTGAGACCCAGCGATAAAGCGTGAGTAGGTCTTGGGGTTTCTTTATAATGAACATATTTTGGTGTTATTTTGCATGATTTAATTGGTATAAAAAGCATTTTTGATCGATTTTCTTGACCAATCCTTGCATTCCCGACCTCTATATTTTTTATTAACCTCTTAACCCCACACCAACCTCAGTTACTTCGAGGCGATCGTGATGTACTGCCACAGCTATAGCAATCTGATTCCACTCTCATTCGTTCTGGGCTTCTATGTTGGCATTATCGTTGACCGTTGGTGGAGTCAGTACATCACGGTGCCTTGGCCCGATGCCCTGGCGGTATATGTGAGCTCCCTGGTCCGTGGCCAGGATGAGCACGGTCGCCTGATGCGGCGCACCATTATGCGCTACATGTGCCTGGCCTTAACAATGGTCCTAACCCTGATATCACCGGTCATTAAAAGACGCTTTCCCAGCTACGATCAGCTGATTGAAGTGGGACTCTTGAATGCCAACGAGGCTAACATTATTAAGGCCATGGATGCCAAGTTCCCAAAGCACCCAAAGTACTGGATGCCCATCATCTGGGCAAGCAGCATTGTGACGCGAGCCCGGAAGGAGGGTCGCATCTGGGATGACTTCTCGCTAAAGTCCATGATCGACGAGATGAACAAGTTTCGGGCTGGCTGCAATATGCTGATACACTATGATACCATATCGGTGCCTTTGGTTTACACACAGGTGAGGGTGGAAGGGGTCGAACATTTTACAGATGAAAAGCTTTTTCGTTTTGATTTTGTACAGGTGGTGACCCTGGCTGTTTACACGTATTTCATAGCCGCTATCTTTGGCCATCAGTGGATCGATCGGGAGAAGACAGGCAAATTTTACAATAACATTGTCGACTATTACTTTCCTCTGTTCAGCACTCTGGAGTTCTTCTTTTTCATGGGCTGGCTGAAGGTGGCGGAGACCCTAATCTGCCCCTTTGGCGACGACGACGACGATTTTGAGCTAAACTGGCTGATCGATAGGAACCTGCAGGTCAGCTATCTGATTGTGGACGAGATGCACAACGACCATCCGCAGCTGGTGAGGGACCAGTACTGGGACGAGGTGTTCCCCAACGAACTGCCCTACCTTGTCGAGGCCGAGAGGGCCGAGCATCCGGAAGCCTCGACCGCCAAGCTGGGCCTTTTGAAGCCCAAGTCCGTCAGCTCGAAGTCAACCAAGGGCGACGAGGAATACTCTACGTACGACAGCGAAAACGAGGAGGAGGAGGAGCTGAAGCTCCGCTTTGCCAAGCGAGACTTTAGCTTTAGCCACAGCTCCTTTGCCACCACACGTTCCTCTGTGAGGTCTAGCACGCACACCTTTGACGACGACGAGCTGGAGGACGAGGAGCATGACGCCGAAAAGGACGACTTCGATCGTCTGCGTATTGAACGGGAAAGAGAGCGTATGAACCGTCAGATCCAGCACGCCGCCCTCACCTACGAGCTGATGAAGGACGAGATGGCCTCGAACATAGGATCGGAGCCTGGGTCGAACCAAGAAGTTCAGACGGACAAGAGCTACATTAGCCAGCCCAAAGAGAAAAGCACTGAGGATGAGGAGAATGACAAAGACAAAAACAAAGACCAGAATAAGTAGATTTTATAATTAATTTTATAAAATCAAAGGAAGTCAAACAATAACAAAAGAGATCGGAATAGAAAGATTTTATAATAAATTTTATAAGTCCAAGGAAGTAGAATAAAGCATAAAACAATGCCTAGTTTTTGAGATTTATTTTAGTATCTCTATAAATATTTATAATTAAATAAGAAATTAATTATAAATTAATCATTCATCTGACTTCTTCGGCCTTGGCGTTTTTGGTTCGGAGGTCTCCTCCTCCTCCGGAATAACTTCCTCGGACGGTGGACGCAGCACGGTGATCTTGTAGGGTGCTCCAGAGGGACCGTAAAGGAGCTGGGTGGTCTTTATATCAAGAAAGCGGTGACGCATACGGTCCCTTCGCTCCCGACGACGCTGCTCAATAAGCTCATTGAAATCAACTAAAAAGAAGGTAATAATATATATAAAATATTATATTGTATAATATAGACATACTTGTGGATTGCGAAGCTATGACTGAACTTTGAAAGTCAGTTTGTTCCGATATAGTGGAACGACCACTGAAGGTAACTTGGGAAGGAGCCTCCTGTATGGTGTACGAGTCCGTGTAGCTTCTGCTGACAGAAGGTCTTCCCAGGAAGGAATTATGGAATTCCGGTAAACGAACAGCACTGGCGCTGGACACAATAGATCCACGACGTTTCGGGGCCTTTAAAAATTAAATTTATAAATAAAGATAGAATAAAGTAAAGCCATACCTTAGCGGGTTCCATGTTGGCAGTCGAGGCCTCTGGGGGATTGGTGCGCATTCCTTGCACATTGTACGGCAGTTCATTGGGGAAGACCTCATCCCAGTACTGATCCTTGACCAGCTCGGGATGCTCCTGATGCATTCCATCCACGATGAAGTACGAAACCGTAATATTTCGATCGATAATCCAGTTGAGCTAAGAAACAATCAAATGTTTGTCTACAGACTAAGCCAAATATTTACCTCAAAGTCGTCGTCGTCCTCTCCGAAAGGATTGATCAGGCTCTCGGCCACCTTGAGCCAGCCCATGTAGAAGAAAAACTGAAGGAGGGTCAGGATGGGGAACCACTTGACCACACTGAATCCACCATCTTCCTCCTGCTGCTCTGTCCACTGCTGTCCCAGCACGCTGAACAGGAAGAAAGAGTAGACGGCCAGGGTCACCACTTGGGTGTACACAAGCGGCACACTGACCCAGTCGTAGTACAGCAGGAAGCTGCAGTAGCCGCGGAACTTGTTCAGCTCATCGATGATGGACTTCACGGCGTAATCGTCCCGGATTTTATTCTCCCTCCTGGCCCGCATCACAATACTGGCGGCCCAGACAATGGGCATCCAGTGCTTCGGGTAATGGGGAAAGGCCAAGTCCAGGGTGTCTATGATGCTCTTCTCGTTCTCCAGCAAGAAGCCAGCCTCAATGATCTGATCATAGGTGGGAAAGCGGCGCTTCACGCGCGGAGAGATCATGGTGAAGACAATCACCTGGCACAGGCACACGTATCTCAGGATCGTGCGCCTCATGGCTCTGGCTCGATCGTCAAAGCCATGGATACTAGTGGTGACCAAAATGGCAATGGCATCTGGCCAGGGAATGGTGGTATATTGCTCCCACCAGCGTTTCATCACAATGGACACGTAAAATCCCAGCACAAAGGACAGAGGAATGAGTGAGGTATTACTTCCACAATACAGGGCAACTGCCTCAAAAAACCTGTTAAATCAGATCAGATTAGATTTAACCCTGAAAGATTCAAGCAAAATACCCACTTCTTTGCCTCTTCATTAATTAGTAGGCGATAGATTATGGCCAGCATGGTGTACATTCCTAAAAACACCAGTAGATCTCGCCACACCAACTTGTAGATACTGCCGCGCCATCTTAAAGCAAGAAAGTTCTTAAGGAAACTCACAGATACATCTTTGGGCTACTCACCTGACCAGCAAGCCAAGGAAATTGTTCACAACACTCGAAGTGCTCACACTGGAGGTGTAAGTCACCGTCATTATGGAACAATTTTAATATGAATTCAATTAATCAGTTTCTAAAAGGAGAGAAGAAACTGTTTTTTTTACCCAGAGCCTGGGAGATTGATTAACAATTCAAAGGTTGCTATATAAATGCAGTTTAACATTAACAAAATTGAATATATATTTAAGACTGCAAATCAAACAACATCAATAATTCATGTTTGTTTTTCCTTAGTAAATTTAAAGAAAATACGAGAAAATGGCGGGAAACCTGTCAGCTGGTTTAACCAATTGCTTCCGAAAATAATTCAATGGTTTTGATTAAAATGGTGAAGATAATGTGTTTTTTGTACCCCCTCAACAAAATGTACTCCTTTTATAATTTCATGTTTCCAGAAAACCATTTTCCATTTTGTTTTTCTCGAGTACCCAGCTCTTTTCTTATAAAAGGGGATAGTATGTCTAGTAAAAATCAGAAGCTCAAGAACGTTAAAAGGAATACAAAATTTAATGTAATATTTTGGTTGCTCAGGAAATTTATTTTATTTTATATTTTAAAATTATATTATTGCTAATATATTGTTTAAAAATTATCAAAATAAAACCAATGAGTATCTCGCTGTCGGAATTCTTGGCAATGCCTCTCCATTCTTATATTTATTTACCCTTTTCGAGGCCTCCCGCTGAAAATTCGAATCGAATCCATTGCTTCCTGTGACAAAGATTGCCTTTGATGCGTTAAGACAATACGTACATCAGTTTTGTGAATCATTTATAAGCCACAATACCCATGTGCCACAAAAGTCCTTCCTGACAGGGCAAAAACCACACGAACGGCGGCTGGGAAAAAAATGAGAATATCCGTGGAGCTTTCATTGTGCCTTCCATTATCATAACCAAACATGGAAAATCTGACGCGAAGCGTGTTATTATTTTTTACACTTGACAGCATTTTCCGCCGCTGGAAAAATCGCGACAAAAACCAAATGAAATTACATTGGCATCCGCCGCCAGCAGCAGCGAGCGAGGAGAGAAAACTATAACAAAATTTTATTATATAACATATTTAATGCTTCGATTGAGGACGGCTGAAGGGTAAAGTAATTCCGATTCCGTCCGCCACTTAACTCATTTGGGGCATTATTGGGGTTCGGTTTGGTTTTTTTCGCCGCTTTCCCCGTTGCTTTTGTGCTTTCCAATTTATAATTGCAGATCGATAAGTTTGCATTAAAGCGGTAGTGCTTTTTCCCAGCCGAGATATAGCATAAGCAAGTGGCTAGGAAAGGGGATATAGCCGACCTTAAGAATATACTTTTTAACAGAAATATTAATTTTATCTTTAAATTGAATATATTTTCTTGGACTTTTATGATTTTGTGTCATTAAAGTTTCTCTACTCTCTCTGAAAATGTTTAATCATTTTAAAAAGGCAAATGTCTTCTCCATTTATTCAAATTTAAGAATATTTTTCTCTAAATTTAAAACACATTTAATTTCTTTAAAAATATATATTTATTCAATATATATCCCATACACTTTACTATATTTATTTAAACTTGCAACAATCTGGCCCCAGCTAATTGGCCTTCCGTTCATCAATTTGTTTATTTTCCCGACCAAAGGCCGCAACCAATTCGCGTATGCCCCGTGTCCTCGGCAACAATTCAGGCAGATATGTGGCCATAAATATTTCATATTTGCACATCGCGTAGTTTGTGTTTTGTCGCCTGCTGCTCCTGATTGATGACGCGGTCGAGGATTGCAGATGCGCATTTTTGTGTCGTTCTCGTTGCCGTTCTCGTTCCCGTTGTTGCCGTACAAAAAAAAGGGGTTAATTTAATTTCGCGCTCCGGCGAATTTGTCCATAATTGGCAATTAGCATTGACCATTGCCATATACATGTTCGTTCAGCGGAGCCATGGCAATCATCGCCGCCGTTCTGGCCATCATCATCTCACACGGTCAACTTACAGCGTGGCCAGCAGAGCTCCGCGACAGCAAAGAGTTTGCCTTTCTGCATTTGCCCAATGGCAACAAATATTTGCCCGATGGTTGTCTCCCCACTCGGCCCTTGTTGTTTTTTGTGACAATTTTTCCAAAAATAAAAAAAGGGAAAATTAAATGCAAATAAAAAATCCAGGATTTATTGAGGCGTTGAAACAATAATCATCGAGTGGATCTTTCTGAACTTTTAGCCACAGTGTGAGGTAAGTTAATAGAATTCATTATTCTTATAAATATTATTCTTTTTTTTTTTTTAGATTTTACTGTCTTGTTGAAGATGGGGGCCTACCGCTATATGCAGTCCTTGTATAGGAAGAAACAAAGCGATGTTATGCGTTATTTGTTGCGCATTCGCGTTTGGCAATACCGTCAATTGCCTAAACTACATCGTTCGCCCAGACCCACTCGTCCGGATAAGGCAAGACGTCTGGGATATCGAGCCAAGCAGGGGTTCGTTATTTATAGAATCCGCGTTCGTCGTGGTGGCCGAAAACGCCCAGTGCCCAAGGGCTGCACCTATGGAAAGCCCAAGAGCCATGGCGTTAACCAACTGAAGCCCTATCGTGGACTGCAGTCGATTGCAGAGGAACGTGTTGGTCGTCGACTCGGTGGCTTGCGAGTTTTAAATTCGTATTGGATTGCCCAAGATGCTTCTTATAAATATTTTGAGGTAATCCTAATTGACACTCACCACAGTGCCATTCGCCGTGATCCAAAAATTAATTGGATCTGCAAAAATGTCCATAAGCATCGTGAATTGCGCGGTCTTACTTCAGCCGGCAAGAGTTCCCGTGGTATTGGCAAGGGAAATGGATACTCTCAGACTAATGGAGGATCTAGACGAGCTGCCTGGAAGCGCAAGAACCGCCAACACATGTACAGGAAGCGATAATGTGTAAATTCCATTAAAAGCAATTTAAAATAATTATTGGCTAATAAATCAACATAACAATAATAATTATAATTTAATGGTTAAAGGGTGATAAAGAATTATAAGAATAAATATAATTTTTGATCACCTTTGAGTGAGAAATTTATTTTAGAAATTCACCAAAATGTATATTTTTAATATGAATATATGTATTTTTCTCATAACTGTTTACTTTTACATTCCCGCGATTGCAGCTGCTCTTTATCCTTAATTGCAAAAAACAGTCATGCAAAATGCGTTTAATGCGAACTTTATTTTTTTCCTTTTGGAAATTTCCCTTGCATTTTTCACACCATTTTTCAAAGTCAATATTGGTTGATTTTTAATGCGACCATTGGGAGGGCACATTAGGTATTTTTATTTCGATCCCGTCCTCTCCATCGCTTGATTAGGAATGATGAGGGTAGGTCGAAGTGGTAGGGAGGTGGAAATAGAGAAGGCTCAAAGGCATTCAACAAGCGGAAATTGATGCGCAGTGCCCTTAGGTAGGGTTGTGTTTGAAATTGTGTAACCCCCGGGAATCATACCGTAATTCTTTCATATATTAAAATCTATTTTTTGTAGAGTTAACCCTGATTTCCTGGTGGAGGAGTAGATACAGGTGGAGCATATTTACATTTTGTGGTGATTATTTAAATATAAATAACATTTTAGAAAAGGATCTGGGGTTTGGTGGAAATGGGAATTCAATTTTTTATTAATTTTGCATAAAAAATTTTATTATTTTTATTTTTCAAAATCCCGAATGGTTTGTAAAATTGATTTTTATCTTTGTTTCATTTATGCAAATATATTTCTATATATTATTTATTTTATTTTAATTCTTGAATGATTTTATTGTCATAGAAAAACCTTTAAAACTATATCCTTATCACCAATCCTTACAAATTAAATGTCTTACTCCTCTTATCCTTAACACTCCTTCTAAGGCTACTTTTTGGCACCCCAAAAACTCCTTCCTTCCACCTCATCCGTCATCCGGAATCTTGATTCGGAATGAACAGACCCAACGGCTTTATAGATTAGATTGTTGCCACAAAACAGAAACCCCGGCTAATCTTTAACCCAATCGGACCAGGGCCAGGCCAAGATTGCATTGGGACACATCTTTGGACATTATCGTTTCCGGCCATCTTTGACTTTCATCTAAGCCCGGGCTAATGTCCGTCAACCTTTTCTCTCTTCTTTTTTGCGGAAGGTTTCCAGTCCGATTTTGGTTGTCAGACAGCTAATTATGTGACAGCCTATTAGCAACTCGATAAATATGTGCCCAGCGGAGGAGCCCCGTGAAATCCCGCCCTGAAAAGTTTGCTCTGTGGGAGGAGGGAAGACTCCTCTGCGGGCATTCTATCCATTCATTAGATATGCGAACCTTGCTCCCGGCCTGATTATGACAAAGCACTTTTGCCCAATTGGGTAAATTAGGTGGAAACTGAAAACTAAATGAAACGGAACTCGGCACACGCCCCCCGTTTTTCGCTTTTCTTTCTTTTTTTTTTTTTTTGTAACGAACGTTGCTCTAATTTTTAACCCAACCAAAGCCGGAAGAAAGGAGGAAGGCAGGGAATAAAATACCGTTTTGACGTTTTACTTTTATTTTTTGGTAGATTTTTTTTTTAACGGAACTCGGAGAACTCGGACCACGAACCGGAGCAATTATTTTGCATTAACGAAAGGGTTTAACATTTGCGTTTTAGCCGACGTTTAACAACAACAAGCCGCACATTACGACCGGTCTTTGGGGCTACGCGGGGGGCGTCGAGGGGCGTGTCCAAGTTGGACAGTTGTCCTGAGGGTTGTACGCCTTGTAATTCGCTTCGCTTCGTACCCAGCAAAAGGTTGATCATAAACTGAAAGGGGGTATGATGATTCTGGAAAGTGTTGTTAAATAATTTCTAAGAAATTTATAATTTTAAACAACAATAAAAACCTGTAAATATTTTTAAATGCTTTTATACTAAGATAGAAAGAAGCGCCTGTTGACGCTGATCAAGAATATATATCAAGAATATATATGGGGTCGACAATGGCTCCTTCTCTGTTTTGCAAGCTTATAAAAATAGGTTATAGAAATACAAAAAACAAAATGACACTCTATTTATTTTGTAAGTAAATAAATATAAAATCAAGCAATCGAAAATAAAAGTGTATAGGCAGTTAATTGAATATTTATTTCAAATTAAAATTAACATATTAAAGGCTAAAATATAAGCTAAATTACTATTATTAAAAAAATCTAATTAATTTATATTTATAATACATACAAATCCATTTGTAATGTATTAAAGAATATAAACTGCTTGTCAAAAATATTTAAAGAATTTAATTCAGAACTTTTGATGTTATCTTCTCTTAGATTATTTCATTCTTTCTCACACTCTAGGATATCCTTAAGTCGCATCTCCAACCCCGAACATTTTCAAACATTTTTTGTGGCTGCTGCGACGACGACGATAAATTGTTGTAATTAATTTTTATTTAACTGTGAAAATGGAAATGCTCTCTTTTTTTCCTGGCCAGTTTCAAATTGGCTTAAAATGTAAATTATTATTGTGGCCAGGAATCGTGCTACATCATGCCACGCGGCGGAGTGCGGGGCGGCATTTCCCAGCACTTTGTGATGTCTATTAATTAAGCTGCATGTGTGTGTGGGCGGGGCCTGCCCCCTCCCCGGAGTTTCGCCTTTGTGGTTGGCAGTTTTGTTAAACCTGGAAAATGCGGAAAGTGGGATAGGGGGCGGGCTCCATGTTGTAAGTGATAATTACAAGTTGGCAAAACTTTTCACACACACACACAGAGGCAGAGAGAAGACTGAAGGAGACAGACGGCTTCAGCTTTTGGCAAAAAGTAATTACAATTAAGCCGACGAGCATTTGGGAACTCATTTTATTAGTTTATCCCTCTCCGGCGTCCTCCACTCAAAAAGTTGCAAGTATTTTTCGGGAATTTATTAAAAAGAAAAGCAAAGACAAAAAAATTGATGTACAAAACGCTTCTCTAATTCCCTAAAAAAAAAACCTATGGAGAGAAAGAGGAAACTCACCAAACAAACTTTTTACGCTTTGAATCCTTTCACTTAAAGCCCTGGCAGCCTGTCCCCCTTTGGACAAAGTTTTGTCTAAGTATTACCAATAAAATTGATGGAGAAATAGTCCAGAACTATTTGGCTGTAGATAAAAACTTTTCCTCGCACACACACACACAGAGCCAGAGATTTTATGAGGGGGCAGCTGGAGCTGCCGGAGAACAAGGACAAGCTTAGCTTAATATTAAAATTCGCCCCATCTACCCTTTGCTTTTGCTGGGAACAATTTGGGTGCCAAGCTAAAAAGTGCAGAAATTGGGGGAAATCCCATTGTTATGAAACACAGGGGCGACGGTAGAATACTTTTGTAAGTAAGTGTTGGGGTTAGTTATTCAATGCAACTCTCCGCCCCTCGTTTTCCCTTATTTTTCAAGGATCAAAACTCTTTGGCATTCGAGTTGCAAAGTAAAGACTTTGGCAGTTTCGGAGTCTAAGGAAACTATAACTGGAATGTTTGGCAGAGCTTCAAATGAATAAATGAATAAACCCAAAATCCTATGAATGAAATGGAGTTGAGCAAGGGGAAACAATTTATATTTTTGCAATATAGTCGACTTATTTGGACGGAGTTTTGCAGGAATAGCTTTTAGAGAAATTGTGGTTACAATCAAAAATATGAAAAAAATATTTTATTTGAAATTAAAACTTCTCAAACCATTTCAGAACATCTTAATTTTTTATTCGATTTTATTTTCTTTCAAAAAATTCAGGACAAATTTCCCAACTTCGTTTAGAAAAATTTGCTTGACTTCAAAGCTTTCTTTTAGCCTTAACTTCTCTGCTTCATTTAGGCCCTAATCCAATTTATTTTTCCAAATATCCCAGCCTCGTCGTCGTCTCATTACAGCCACTTCGAGGCCAGCTCTCCCCCACATAAGGATCCTAGATTATAAAACTCACCAGGCAGGAGATACATTTTGTAGGCCAATTATTGACACATTTAACCGAAGAGACGTCGAGAAGTTTTACGCCTGGCCAAAATCATATAAAAACCAATCAAAGTTTTTCGCCGAACAGGTGTTTTTCGACCCCCCAGCCCCCAGTTTATCCCCGGGTTTCCCTTTTTGGCTAAAACACGCACAACTTTTCGAGCTACTTGTAATTAGCTTTTCTTGTTCGATTCGTTTGGCAGCAGCAGCAGCAGCAGCAGCAGCCAAAAAACGCTTGTCCTAGCCGAAAATTTTCCCCGCCCCAAATTTTCCCACCAAAAACTTTGCGTGCAAAAATTTCGCTTCTAACGCTGCGAAAGATTTAACTTTTTGATTGAGAAAACATCATTAACGCACGTAAAAGGTGAACTAACTATTTACGGGTCTCAGCTCTATTTGTGTTGGTATGGGGGGTTGGGGGGTGTGTGTGTGTGCGTGTGTATCTGTGTAGGTTAAAAGTTTTCGCTTTTTCCGATGCTAAAAATCAAATAGGGGAAAACAGCGCGAAATGCGGTAAGCAAGATGCGGGATGAGGCAGCAAAGTTTCTAATCACATTTACCGCAATTACTAACAAGGTTTTTTGTTAACTTGGCTCAAATGAGACGGAGCGCCGCTTGCCTCAAATATGTGTGTCTTCTACAAAGTAAATTAAATAATTTAATTAATTATGAAATTTGGGTTAGCAGAGAGAGAGAGAGAGAGAGAGCCGAGAGCCGAGCTGATGAAGCAGCACCAATCAAGATGGCATTAAACGTAATCTGATTTGGTTAACAGAACACAAGGGACGGGAATTTGATGAAAATTTGTAAGCCAAAAGATGAAAGAAGCGTTAATAAATTAGCTGAGAATTTCCGGGGGGTTTTTAACTAGGTTTTGGAGGGGTAAGAAGAGCTTAAAAAATATAAATATAAATTAGAGTTAAATATTGTGAAAGAAATAAATAAAAAAAATTAATTTAATTTATAAATTCGTAACAAAGATCTGTTAAAATATAAAAACGTTAAATTAAAATTTCAGTAAAAAAAACAACAGCGATAAAATCTAATCAAAACAAAGTCTTAGTTAAGGGTGGCTCTAAAAATTGCATAAATTAAAAAACAGGAATACAAAATCCCTAGTTACTTCTGCCACTTAAACATTTAAAAAACCTACCATTCAGAGCCAGTTTTTAGGGAAGCCCTTATCTCTAAAAAAAAAAAAAAATAACAAAAACCACTACCCTATCAAAATAGTGAAAAATTCGTGCATAATCAATTAAAACCCATCACAGGGGATGTTACCCCTAAAACCGAACTTCAGCAGACCAAAAACAGCAACCGACGGCATTCAAATCGAACTAACTCAACCCTAGCAAATTGATAATGCATTATCCTGGGGACCAAACTATCCCTCTATCCCTTTCCGCTGCTCCATCAAAGTCAGCGACAATTCTACCTGGTAACTGCCAAATTATTTATATCGCACTTAAAATTGGCAATGAATAGAAAATTAGGGTTTCGGCGTCGCTGTAAAAAGGAAAAAGGGGTGAGAATTTAATGCCCGCGGCGACAGCTGCTCTCATCGCTCTAAATAATGCTCCTTGGAGTTGCAGTCAGGCGTTAAGCCATTGATCAGGAGCCTAGCCTATAGGGAGGGTTTTTCTCCGTAGGATCCTAAGTAAATAACAATAAAGTCGCAAAAGATGAAGGCCCGCGGGTAAAACGATCTTAATCTTGTGACAATTAACGTTGTTCTTTAATGATAGGGGCGGTACCCCGAGGAGATTCTAAATGTAATAAAGAATAACAAGGATAATCCAGTAAAAGTATGTACTTGTTAGGAAAATATCGAAAACTTGAGATTTTTTTGTTTTTTCCCTTTTTTCTGCCAGATGTGCTTTCTTCTCTCCCCTTCGGTATCAGTTCATTTGCTCTTGATTTTCGGGCCACGCTTAACAATATTTCAAACTGCAAACTTTTCCCGTGCCTCTGCTTTTCCTACGCCCACACAATGGGCCCACAAAATGTGGGTAAGAAAAATAAGGGAGTGCAAAAAAAAAAAAGAAAATAATAAGAATGAAAAGAAAACTCGAATGTGAATGCGAAAATACTCGTACTCGTTCGCCAAAGAAGTCTCGGTTGGTGGCCACAACAAAGGACGAGAGAAACTGGTGCCCCAACTACCGGATCTACTTGCGAGTTAAGTGAGTTTGGAGTTTTCACGTAAGGTGGCTTGAAAGGGGAGCCTTTGAACAGGTTGTACTATAAAAACTAGCAGTTAAAAGGGATTTGCTACATAATTTCTATGAAATAAGGAAATAATATTGCTAACTGCAATTTATTAAATTTTTAGCAACATTTTTTATAAACAGAAACCTTTCCTAAAATATAAAAATTCATATAAAACAGAACTCAAAGTATTATTACTATTTAGGATATAGCTTCTAAATTTTTTAAAAATATTTTTTGAAATGTCTCTAAAACGAACTCTTTTATCATTTCACTTTCCTAACCCTGTCACCCTTTGAATCAACCGATTAGTGTGCAAATAATGTACCAACTTGTGTCCCACACAGATCACAAATTGATCTTCCGCTTGCCATATTTCCTGACCAACCAGCCCCAACCCCTTGCCACGTCTTCGTCCTTCGTCTGGACAATTTTCTTATAGTAAATTTCAACTTCGTTATGTCGTCATTTGTCCGGAGCCACCGACAAACCTGGAAATAAAATTCACTCACACGAGTTCTCCACACACACACACACACACACACACACACACACACACACACGAAACTCTGGCAGCTTTTCATTCATTCATTCACACACACACACAAAGAAAATATCCTTAACGGAAAAGCGGAAGAAAAGAGGAGAAAGGAGCCAGAAAAAAATTTGCTCGCTTCGTTTTCTGCTTGAATTACAAATTGCAACATCAAAAGTTTGACGTTCTTCGTTCGCTTTTGCCACCCAACAAGGTCCACCCTAGCAGCAGCCATCACCCCTCCGCCTCCCTTCCCCCCTCCCTTGCCTTTCCTTGTGGCGTTGTTGTTATTGTTGGTTAACAATACTTTCGGGCTTGGCTGCTGCTCCTTGGCTGCTTTCTGCTGCCTTTCCTGAATGCCGAAAGGAAAGCAATTTTCCAGCAATATGTTGAACGTATTAGAATTTTGTTTACACTCGAAATGGAAAACATGTTGTGCAACGCAACGTCACACATACGCAGGAAGAGCCACCACCTCCGCTCCCTCTCCCCATATCTGTCGCTCATTTGTTGACTTTGAGATCCAGTTGTCTGGCTTTTCGGTGAGTGGAGCGAGGGTCCTGGCAATGGATTTTGGTTTTCTGCATAAAATGCCCCAAAAACTTTTCGGCCATCTAAACCACCTCTTCTCCCCCGGCACGCCATAGATCGTATGCTAATTACTTTCGAGCAGCAACAGCAGCTGTTGTAATAACTCAGCCATAAACTGCTCAATGTATACACTAAAAATTATGCATAATTATTTCAAAGCGTTTTCATTAATTAGCTTCCTGCACAGCAAGTACAGCGAAACTCCCAGCAGGAAAGGAAGAAGGAGTCGCATTCTTTTGGAAGTGTTCTGGGTTTTGAAATTGTTTAAACGGTTTGAAATTTATTGTATTTCTAAAGAGAATTATTTGAGAAATTATTAAAATATTTGAGATATTATTTAAAATTTATTTCCAGCTTAAAATATAATATTAAAGTTTGATGGGTAAAACATTTATCCTCCTCCTGATAGTAAATTCTTTTAGAACAATTGTGTAATTTCTAATCTTTATTTAATTTATTTACTTTAAAATCAGTATACATAATTCTGTGGTTTTCTGTCTGGTTAAAATTAAATTAAATTCTTAATTAACTTAATCTAAATATATATTAAAAAAACACCCTTCAAACAAAACAGCCTCACACATCTTATATCCCTCAATTTCTCGTATTATTTCCATGTTTCAAGTTAAATAAAAATTAAATTTATTTATAGCAAAACTTGTTGTTTAATTCCACTTAATATTTACATATTATAAATACTATAAAATTTAATTCCACAACAAAATCCGGGGGAAACTAAAAACCGGAACCAGAATTTTTCACTCTCTTCTTTGGCGCTTCCTATGTAGGTCGCTAGGTGGCGCCAGCCGCACATTGCAGCGCAGATTTCGACAATTTAACACCTTCATTATTAATTGAAGATAGACCAGCAAGGTGGAGAGGGATAGAGTGGGAGTGGGGAGAGGGACTCGACTTGAAACTGGGTAAATTTTTATGCTACTGCTAAAAAGTTTTTTGTTTTCTTTCTCTGGTTTTTTGCGTATGTTTTGCTGAAAGCTTCGCTTCGCCCACAACTTTTGGAATATTAATGATGAGAGCAGCTTGACTTCTGCTTTCTCCCCAGCTTTTTTCCACTTTCATTATTATAGTATGCATTGTTCGGGAAAGGGGAAGGGAGTGGGGGTAGGGTAGAGCTAAATTGTGGAAACGCTTTTAACCGTGGCTTATTAAGCTGGCCCTCAGATTGCACTTTGAAAAAATTATATAAAAAAGTAATCGGGATAGAAATTATTTCAAAAATAAATTTCACATCTTAGAATCTTGTATGAATTATATTTTATTATATTTATTAATCTATATAATTTTAATTCAAATACACAATTTTTATTTATATTTAAAATTCTCTCAGTGCCCACATTTAATGCTCAACAAGGCATAAGATTTCCCACTGATTTCTGGTATGGCAAATATGAGTTTAGCGTAGGAGTCGTGGTCTTAAATGGGGTAATTCCCCTTATTTGCCGCTGAAAAGGTCAGCGGGAAGCTGGAATTTGCCCATGGCAAAGGTCACTCAAAGGAGCTGGAGTAGCGAAAGGATTCCGAGCTCTCTTTCGGTATAATTGATTGAGCCATGATGATGATGAATGCTTCATTTGCTGCTCAGTTGTTCGTCGAGTATTTTTTTATAGGTAAGTTTTTTTTATTTCCTGATTCGGCGGAGTTCATTGAATAGATGAGTGGAGTGTCTGAAGAGCTATTGTTAAATTAATACTGAACAATTGAATAAAGGGAGACAGCTCTGGCATAGGTTTTGCATTTAATTAAATTAACGAGAACTTTAAAATTTCATTAGGAGTTTACTTAATATGAAAAGGATGCCTTTTGTTCTTTTTATTAAATTTTAAAATGTTTAATTTAATTAATAGTATAACTTGTTACTCCCTAAGTCAACCCATATTTCCTAGCATTTCAACACATTTAACTTTTAAAATTGCTGATAATCCCTTTGAATCAATCAATAGCCGAAAATCCAACTAAATTTAGAGTCAACATCACGTGATCCCGTGCATAATTCTCTTCATTAAGCCTTTGGCCTCACACATCTGCTCCAAATATCTTATTGTTGGTGGACTCTAAACAGTTAAGCCGATGTTTTGGGTATTATATGGCTATAATCCAGAAAGGACCTTCGCTCCACCACTCCCTTCCTCCCTTCCTCTGCTCATTAGCGTTTCATAAATTTGATTAAGACAATCCCAAGGGGAATCTGCTGTTGCTATTTGCTTATTTGTTTGTCTGCCGAGGGGAGAGGGCTGTTTCACTCCCCTCAATTTGGCAAATTAGCAGGCAGCCACCACCAGAGTAATGCACATATTGCATCATATACCCGGGGTTGATTTATATCCATTTACATTTACATGCAGATATATCATGAAAGTCTTTTACGACTTCGACGCCGCCTTTAATTGGATTAATTTGCATTAATATTTATTAGACGCAAATGCAGGCAGAACTCAAAGTGGAGGCAGACCCGCCGCCGCTGGCTATTTAAGCAAGCGAATCCCCCGTCTGGATCTGGGGACGAAAACCCATTCGAAAATATCTTCTTCTGTGCCAGGCACAAAACATGGCCAAGAGCGGAACGTGGCTAAAATGTGCACTTGGAACTTGGAACTGTCAAAGCAAATATGTCAAACATGGCAGCGTTTGTCCTTGGCTGCTGCACCATTTTTTCCTTAGCATTTTCCCGTCTATTTGCTTTGCTCTCGAGCGATGTTTGCCCTCATATATGTATGAATGTCCTGGCTGACGCTCCTTTTCCTTTCCCGTTCCCATTCCCACTGCTCCTGGTCTCTGGATCCTGGCTCCTCGCTGCTGGCTACTGCCCCGGCAACGCTGCTCCTGCATTTGTTTGTTAGCAAACATGTAAGTTGCCTTTGGCCAGCGCCGCAGGAGGCGGAAATAGAATGGGAGCAAACGGAAGGATACGCTTAGAAAAAACTACCCCTCTGGAATTTATTAAGATTAAGATATTTCAGAAACATCTTAGTTACGAAATATGCGCCTTATTATATTTAATAATAATTATAAAATACTGATTCTAACACCATATCTAAACTTTATAAACATTTCTATCATATAGGCTTCGAAAATGCAGGCACTATTTTTTAAGTAATATAAAGACTTTCTTCTAAACCCTCTCAAATTTGTATAGAATTTTATAGAAAGATTCTAATATTTTTTAGAGTGCATTAGGAGTACGAGAAATAGTTGGAGAAGAAAGGGGAGGCGAGACACATCGCTTACTTCAATCATCTGGCACTTGGCGCTCGCTCTCTGGTCTTTCTCCCTTCCCCACTTTCTCTTGCTTTCTCCCCCTTCTCCCCCTCTTTTCCTTTATGTCTAGGCTATGGTGCTTCGATTCCATGCCCCCCGCTGACATATCAGCCCCCCCTCTTGGCAGTCGAAAATCTATTTTACAATGCAAGAAAAAGTCCTTTGGCTCGGTGAATCTTCTTCTACTTCTACTTCAGATTCGATGTCTCTGCTCCCAGGGAGCTTTGTGCCCATTTTATATTTTTTTGGCAAACACTTCATACTTTTTGGCAGTATCCCCTCGCGTGCCACGCCCCCATTTGGCCGCCCCCTCGCTGATGTATTTGATTTCGCAAAGTGCGCGCTGGAAATTTGATTTCAACTGCTGCAGCAGCAGGATGGAAGGATGTGTGTGCCATCCAGCTCCACTCACACTCACATGCACATCCTGTGCGACAGCTCGTATGGCAATCACAGACACGCCCCCTGCCACCCCCTTCCGCCATCTTCTTCTGCCTTGGCCTTTGTCCTGCCGCCGCTGCACATTGTCATATGTGCAATGTCTGGAGACACAAATGGTGGCAAATGGCTTTGACTCTGATTTTGATTCGGTTTCGGATACGGACTGGGATTGGAATGAGGATTCGGAGGCGGATTCGAGGTTCCTGGCACATCGCATCTTAAGCATTCAATTATGAGAGTTGCTTTATGGTATTATCTCGTTTGTGGGGGAAATAAATTTAAAGAAAGTTTAAAGAGAAATTATTTATTATACCCAAATGGAGAGGAAGTTATTAATTATATTTTTAATATTTAAAGTATAAAAGCCACTAATTAAGGGTGTCCAGAAGGTATTCCCTCATAAGTTCCCACTTCTTCTTTCAGTTGCTTAATTTACTCTTAACTTCTCACATCATAAGAGCCCTTGCTGACTCACTACCAACACTCTCGGCTAATTCCCCGCCACAACTTGAATCGTTGGTGTTATATTGCCCCCATAAAACCCCACCTACTTGGAACCAGTTCACCCCCCTGTTTGCCTTGACACCTTCGCCTTGGAAAACAAAAGGCAAAATCCATTAACGTTTTGACGCCGCACGCATCGCATTCGCTGGCACCATAACTATAACTATAATGCTTATCACGCTCCACACTCCAGCACGCTTAGGACTTGCCTCGGCTTCCCATTTTCCATTTTCCATTTTCACGACCCAGCCAATGGGGCGAGAACAAATGACAAACTTTTCGGCGCTCTCTGGATTCGAATTTAACTCGTTAACAAACCATAAAGTGAAATTTATGTCGGCTACGTGTGTGGGCCAAGGAAGATCCGGTCGGTGCCCCAAAAAAGGGATTTAAGATATCGCCAAGGCCGGTTACTTTTTCAACCAGCCATCCATCTAACTATTTGTATCTGTGACTTGTATCTTTATAACTACAGGTGGACTTGGGATAAAGGAGTCTTGTTTTGAAATATTACCTTAAAAGTTAATTTTAAAATTTCTATAAATTATAAAAATAATATTTTTTGTCGGTATATATCTTTAAGAAAATGTAGTTTTAAATTGTGTTATTTCTTGAAGCTCCACTGTATTCTTATGCACCTTTTATACCCTATATTTACTTCAAGTTGTCATTAAGCTTGGCTGCTGAATTTTCACTTTGAAGTTGTTTTGCTGGGAGGAGGAGACGGAGGCGAAGCTGGAGCCTGGGTTAAACGCCAGCCCAATGCCATGGAAAACGAAAGGATAAGTCCCAGACAGGAAGGGGTAAAGGATACAGCCAGGAGCAGGGGAACCCATCCGTTCATAGTCATTGTTCAAGTTGCATTTGATGCTTTGACTGCGTCACTGCACGTCCTCTTCTCTGTGAACATTTACATCTATAGACATACTTGCTATATTTATCTGAATACAGTGTGTAGTTGTCTGTGTATAACTGATATTTTACGTGCCACACACGCATTTCCCCCCGCACCCCGCGTACGTGTGTGTGTGTGTAATGATTCGTTGTATGTTTTATGTCCTTGGGTAACATAAATTGAATTTCACAAAATTGTTGAAGCATAAAACCTGCTTCAAGTGAAATTTTAGCGTGCTCATTCTCGTATAAAATAATGTTTTTTTCTGTCTGTCATTCCAATCAACAAGAAGAGGACAATACTGGGGGCGGGGTGGAGGAAAAGTCGAAAAGGAAACCCCTTTCCAAAACAGAAAAATAGAAGAAAACTGCGACGTCACAAAGCATAGAAGAGGAACAACAACAAGCACAGCGCGATGAAGCTAATTTACAAGGCGTCCCACGACCAACATTTAAGTCATGTCAAAGAAAATTCTGGCGAGGGAGGAGGAAAATGCAGGAAAATGTGATGAGGGGTAAGGGCCAGACTTTAGGCCTTCTCTTGGGTTAGGCATATATATCGAACACTTGGAAAATGCAATGAAAATATAGTTAGAAATCAGTGAAAAGTATAGAAGGTCTTTCATCGCCTGAAAAAAAAGTTGTAAACAATAAATGGCAATATAAATAAATTATATAAAAGTGTATAAATAAATATGGGTGATTACAGACTTGTCAGAATCTAGTAAATGTTTCTTAATTTGCTATGTAAAATTTATCCTTAGAATAATAAGAAGGTGCAAAAGTATGCATTTACCTTTGTTAAAAATTAATTCCTTAAATATTTAAATTCAGAATTTTCCCATTTAAAAAATTCTGTTATAATTCACTGTGCATGTTCATCCGTCAGATACACAGACACACATCCTGTCCGCTGAGCCTTAAGCGGCAATCGCCGCTTCCGCATCAATGCGTCAGTTTGAAGCGAGCAGAAGTATCTGGCCAAAAAGGGAAAGTTGCAGAAACAGAAAGAAAGTGAATGGAGTACAAATGGAAAGAGACATGCCAAGGGAAAAATAAGAAAATATTATTCATTAATAAATCAAAGAATAATTAATTTCTAGAAATTATATTATAAATAAGTTAATAAGCTTCATAAATCCCAATTCTTAGGCAGTCTCTAAGCCAGGGTATTTTACATTTCGTTAGTCACTCTTCTCTTTCGGTTTGTTATTGAATTTTTTGTTTAGTCATTTTGTAAATGTTTTCTTATTTTTTGGCAATTAACCAAGAAGCTCGGGGGAAGGGGCGGCAGGCCAACGGAAGCGAAGGACACGTAATGAAGAGATTTATCATTTCATTGACTGCTGGTGACTTGAAGGTTTCGCTTTTGGCCTTCTGGTGGCCGAAAGCTACATATAGATTGCTCATTAGGAGCGTAACTCTATCCTGCCCCTGGAATGAGCAAGGACGAGCGAGTCCTTGGGTCTTGATTTAATTTGTGCTTCGCTAAGCTTCACACTTAAATTGCTTGCAACCCCCTTTTGTTTAACCCACTACATATGTTGCCTTGCCTTTGTGAAGGCGGACGGGAAGTTAACTTCGGCTGATGACGTCAGCTTTAAGGACACTCGAGGGTTAAGGGAAATGGAATATCTTGGGAGCAACTCTAGAGGAGGAACTGAAGTAGTCGAGTCTCGAGGAACTTCCCTTAAGGAACTCTCTCAGTTTCCCCGCACTTTTGCAGCCATAAGAAGTGCATCTAATTGACACTTGAGGGCTGTTGCCTGACAAGTGGTTTGGCTGGAAGAAAGGTTCCTTTATTTCCGTCCTCCTGGTTTTGGGGAAACCCTTTTGTGCTACAACATTTCCCCCTCTCGTATATTGTAATTGCCATTTTGGGCGGCATTAAACGTTTGCCACAGTCGAAACTCCGGCGGTTTATGGCAAACAATTTTCAAAAACAAAATGAGCGTAAAACAGCTGCCAAGACGACCCCGAAAAACATGATCCTTGGACATGGGACATAATTCATAAGGCCACCAAGAGACAGGGTTAAGGCACAGTGATGGCAATTTGAAAATTTTGAGGACCAAAAAATATTAACAACTATCTTTATTTTTTTTACTTAATATATTTATAAATATCAACAACTAAATCGTTTTTTGAATATTTATACTGTAATATATTAAAAATTAAAATTGTATATTAATATACTTTAATATTTTATTTAGAAATCAATTAAATTGTAAACTTTCTTTATAACCTCTCAGAAAAAAGGCCACATTTGCATCTCTATGAAAACCCCCTGAAAGGAAAACAAGAAGGTGGCTAGGAGAAAATCGTTTTGGGCAGCTTCAAGCAAGCAGAAAAAGGGGCAACAAATGAGGTGGATAATTTCATAAGCAAATGAGCAGATTACAAACCAACAAAATGGCATATTTCTTGGACCAAAAGACCCCAGAACAACTCCTCTTAACTATGTTCTCTTCTCTTGGGGTGACCCCAAGAAACAAGGTCGTCCTCGTTGGGCATTTTGTTGTCAAACCAATAAATGTAAAATTTCCTTTAAGTACATATCAAAAAGGATCATAAAATAAACCAATAAATATTGTAGTAGAGCTTCCCCCTCCCTCAAACGCATTTTGGTATTTTATTGTGCAGTTTTTGCTCCTTGAGGCTCCGGTTTTTGTTGTTATTATTGTTTGGCCGCCATAAACTGAAGGCAAACATCGTGATACACACACAACCTATAATAGAAGAAACATAAAATAAATAAATTCATGCAAATGCCAATGTGTGAGAGGGCCAGATATGGGCATTGTTTGTCTGAAAAGTGTTTACCTTTCTCTCGATTCGTCTTCGGCTTCAATTGAGCTGAAGAATGGCAACTGCATATTAAGCAGGTCTCGGGTTTTGAGCCCTAATCAGTGAAGAATAAATGCATTATGCATAACTGTGGGGAGTTTAGTGCTTAGCCACCCCTAAGAATTATAAGTGATGCATATCATTTGGGGTTAGTTTTATGGGCAATTATAGCAATTGAGATACAAATTTTAATTGGGAATAATTAGCATTGGAATGAGACTTTAAAATATATGTAATAAATAAGTTTTTAGCTTAGTTATGATTTATTTTTAATTTGATTTCATAATCCCTTAAGGGTAAATAAACTTCAGCTTCTTGAAGAAATTTTCCTTTCTTCTTTAAAGACCCTTTAAAGAGCTCTTCACTCACAGAGTGCGTGTTAATGATATGTTAAGCGGCTTTTTGGCGCTTCTTTCAGCCGTTTTTCGATGGAAAAAGGATTCACTTACTTTATATCGTTTCCGTTTCCGTGTGCTTTCCTTTTTCTTTCGTTCGAATTAAATTTCAATTTCATTTGCAATTGTTTACCCATTTTAATGACTGCCAAATTGTTTTCCACTTGTGCCTGCTACTTTTAAATTTAACATGTCCTGCTCGTGGCTTTTTATGCTGCGTGGACCTGCGAGCCTTCCAGGATGTGAGCCTGTGAGCCTGTCAAATGGCAGTTTAACAGCTTTAACTGCCTTGTTTGGCTTTTTGCCGTGCACGTGCCCCGTTTGTTGTCTTCGCCCTATCCCGGTTGGATAATATAACCCGGGTAAAATGAGAAAAAAAATGCTATACATATGCGTTTAGGCCTGAGGCTGCTTAACATTCATTTGGTCAACTGCCCTGCCCATATAACTACCCCTCTTCCCTATTTGTTTTTTTCATGGGTGGAATCCCTCCATTTTTTTCCACCCAGTTTTCTTATCGCTCGGCCATGCGACGCGTTTTAAGTAGCCGCCAATGCGTTAAATTGTGTTTTGTTATTATCAGAGACTTTGTGGCTCTCCGCGTCCATATGACACTTTCTTTGGGGGTCAGGGGTTGAAGGGAGTGGACTGTTGGACTTGGATCGAAGGTGGCACTGAAATAAATATACTGCAAAATAATAAAAGTCGAAAGGGATAAAGACTAAAGTATAGAATTGCTCTAAATATTTTTTTAGATTTCCTATTATGAAATTAGGATTTTCTTATTAAATGTTTCATTTAAAATATTGTATTATTTAAAGAAAAATTATTTTTTTTTTTATTCAGGACTTCCAAATTCAATTTCTATATTATAATTCCATTTTACATTGTTTTTTAATTTTAAAATAATAATAAACAATACTTTCAGTGTATTTATAGCCCATAAAAGGCGTTGAAAGCGTTTACACCTGCGCTTCCAGGGGGTGGCCGCTCCCTCCTCCTGCCCCTACACTCGCCACCCTCAAGACCTCATCCCTCACCTATACAAAATATGTATGTATGTGTGTTCGTGTGCCATTGCAAGTGTGCGTGTATTGTGCAATTTATTTTAACGGCTCACGCTTTTGGACCCTGAAAACCGCTTTTAATGCCCCAAACGCGTCGAGCTAATTTTGTGGCATTTTTATGCCACCNAAAGGAATCCATACCCCACCCCCCTTTCGCATATCCTTGGAGAAGTCCCAGCTGTGCGATCGCTTCTCATTTGTGTATGCTCGGGTGTTTTGTTGCCATATTTCTTTTGTTTCTGTTTTTGAACGATATTACGGCGGTAATTAGATTATAAAATATCCCATAAAATATGCATGTGTCATGCATTGTGTCCTTTTATGGTACTAAAACACATGTTAACCGCATACATTTTGCATTTGCTCGAGTCCTAAGTGCGCTTCCTTTCCTTTCTTTGCCGTTTTTTTCGCTTTGGTCAATTTGATGGCAGCGAAAGCGTTTAAAAGCCATGAAAAGGCATCTAAAACCATATCTGGGGAGCGTGTAGCTGCTACCAAACAAATTTGCAAATTAAGCAAATCAAAGGTGGGTGGTTTTTGGTGGGCAAACAGAGTCAGAGTCAAAGTCAGAGCCAGTGGCGGTGGCAGGTGGCAGGGTCAAAGGGCCAAACGCAACGCAGTCGGCGCTAAAAGCGTGGCAAATGAATAAGTAATCAGGAAGCAGCGAGTCACTTTTTACGCCGAAATTACAGGGTATCATTAGAAGGTGGCAATGGAGACTATTTACATTTATTTATTTATTTGCTGTTACTTTTATTAATATTTTTTAAAGACAATTTAGTATTAAAATATATAAATATATTCATACTTAACATTTAAAAAAAATGCAAGTTAGCTGAAATTATTTTAAAAATATTTAAAGTGCTTAAATATATTTTTTAAATATTTTTGAAGATATGATACATTTTACTAACTAAATGTTTAAGCTTTCAAGCTTTCTATTTCTTTTTTATATTTAAAAAGCTGATAATAATTCTGTAAACTAAGTGGAAAACCCCATTTCTTCCAAAACAATTTGTAAATTAAAATGCCTTAATGAAAGTTGTAGTTTTATTTTAGATTTTGTTTTAAAGGATACATATTATTATAGGATATCCTAGAGTCCCTTAGACCTCCCTTTGATTTAGAACTCCCTTTTGCACGGCAAGAAAAAACCTTTTGATGTATTTGCCCGACTGAGTGGAAGGTCCATCTGGTGCCGGTTGGTTCCTCGCCTCTTGGCCTCTCCATTTTGCCCAAAAGGCGAATGGCGGCGAGGGCATTAGGACTCATATAATATGGTTATATTCATAAAATATGAACTCCCTGCTTGACTCCGGGTGACAACTACCGAGCTCTCCGCTAACTGCCAACTGCTGGCTGCTGGCTGCTGACTGCTAACTAGCTTTGTATTTCAGTGGCGTTTTTGAAGCGTCTTGCGGGCTAACAAAATGCTGGTCGGGGTTTTGTGGGCGGCGAAATGGGGGGAAATGGGTTTTCCGGCGGGTCAGAGGGGCACTAGCCACATAAGTGTTTGTGTGTGCGGCAAATTATATTTGTACATTAAGTTTTCCCATCCGCGGCAGTTGACTTTGTTCAGCATCCTTGTGGCCACCGCCGTTGCCGCTGCCGCCTCTTCCTGGCCCCGATTCTCGTTCGCTCCTCGACGCTGTCCTTGTTTGCCACAAAAATTCCTAAGAGCTCATTAATTATTGAGATACTATAAACAAGCTGGAGCCCCATCCCCTGTCTCGGCTCCCTTTGCTCTGGAAACGAAGTCAAGCTCGTTTGCGGCTGCCTACAGCCCAGACATGTTTGCAACCGCCCACTCCAGACACCACCCCCCATTGGGGGCAGCCTCCAGCCTCACCCATCGAATGAAAGTGGACAGTTTTTCTTTTGTATGCCCTTTCTGGCATGACGGAGTGTTTTGAATTTGAAATATAGAAAATTGGATTGCAGGAAATTCTTTATTCACAATTTACCACAGCAAAAGAAAAATTTATTGGATTCTTTGGAAAACAAGTGCAAAGAGGCGCCTATAAATATTTAAATTTTAAACTCTGTACGAAAAATGATCAAGCTATTTTAATACCTCTTGAAAATGTATAGGAATTTTGTATAACTTATAAAACAACCATTCTAATTGGAAAATATAAGAGTTTTTATATGAATTTATCCAAAAAGTATGCTAAAAAAAACATTTAAAACATATAAAAACTAAAAAAAATAAATATAGGATAATTATCAAGAGTATATATATATTTTTAGGGTCGGAAATGACTCCTTCATTGCGTAGCAAGCTTCGCAATAAAATATGTAAGTCAATTTATACATTAATTTATTGAGTTTTTAAATAATTTATTCTTTAAAAATTACTTCATTAAATTAAGACTTATCTCTAGAGTATCCCCAACTTCGTCTTTTTTTTGATAGTTTTTCCTGTGCACCGTGCTCCACCCCACTCCTGCTGAGCCACCTTAAGGCACTTGCTTTCATTTCATTCCCGTTGCCGCTTTTACTTCATTTTACTCACCACAAAACTCACTAACACTCACTGGCACACGCACACACATCGCATACAACGAAACATTCTTCCACGCACACTCACACACGTGTGCCTCTCGCTTTATTCATAATTTATGCCAAAAGCACATTGGGCTTCACTCCTCTCGCTGCTTCTTCCCAGGCGTTTCCCTTTCCTCTAACGAGCACCGGAAATGCCACCATGCCACCATATATGAGCGTGTGTGTGTGTGTAAGAGAGTGTGGGGATTCCTTTGGGGCATCCGTTGTGGAAGGAGGTCGGGAAAGGGGCTAAAGGGGGAGGCGGGCCAGTGGCAGGGGCAGGCAGACGACAATGCGTGACAATAAGAGGCCACGGCTGACACTTGAACTGCGCTCTTATTGTCATTTATTGTTGTTGTTTGGGCACTGAGAAAAAATATTGTTAAAAATATTTATAAAAGAATAAATAATATTTATACTTTCTAGCTTTCATTAAAGAAAAACAGGTAAGGAAACATTGAAGAGCGCAAATGGGGCTCGTTTTGTAAATATAACATTTTTTTATCCACTTTTGTTCGTTATTTTAAAGAGATTTTGAATTGTAAAAGCTTTTCTTATTAAAATAATAAAATATTTATATTTTTTAGATAAGTTTCAATAAATAACATCTAAATAAGAAACTTCCCTTCCCTCGAAGATCCATTTTTTTACAGTGTACAGAACCCAACCCCAATTTGCACACTCTTTTTCATAGCGACGAATGCAGTTAGCCCACCTCCCCGACGGACCTCCTGCTGTTTGGGTTTTCGGGAGCGGGTCCTGTGGGTGGCGTATCATTTTTTTTTCATCTTCCCTTTTCTTGAATGCCGCCGCAGAGTGCTAAATTGCACACACACACCAAACACACTCGCACAACAAAACCCCACTCCGGCACATATGTTTCCCCGAGGGAAGTCGGAATTATGGGGCGGAGGGTGTGTAGCATTAGTAATAATATTTGACCCATGCACTGCAATTAACGTCGCACACAAAATAGACAACAAACCAAATTGGGACACACACCACACCACCGGAGCTCTGGGCTCCGGGCTTCCAACTGTATAATTGTTATTAAAAGGGACAGAGAGAGGGGGCAGGGAATGGCGGCACATAACTTACACGAAACTGTTCCTTAAACTATTTGATAACATTTTATTCATACGTATATGATGGGACAGGCATTTCGGCCAACAAACTTTCAGTGTTTATGTAGGGCAAGCAATTCCAGTGACACAAAACTTTAGCATTCAGCATGAATTTCGCAGAGTTTGGGATATAGAATTGCAAATAAAACGACTGGGATTGAGCAGTAGCCAAAGTCCAATTAGAAATACATCCGAAATGTCAATATTTGACTGGTGTTTATCAGCAGAAAGCCTTAATGACGATGGGTTAGGGGTACAAGGAAATTATTATTATTGCAAATAATAAAGAAAAGATTTAATTAAATTTAGGCACTAGGTTTATAATATTTATATATTTATATTTCTAAAATAATTCTACTAAAATAAAAGCACTTGGCTTATGGCTTTCTGATGACAAACATTTTCTGACAATGGTTTAAGCTTCTAATTAATATTAATTTATTATTAATTTGACTTAACATTCATGAAGAAAGGGTAGTAGTATCTTTAATATATTTAAAATTATTTAAAAAATTAACAAAATAGTCCGTTAAATGTTTCAAGTTCTAAAAACCTGACAAAGGCTTAAGCTTATAATTAATATTTATAATTTCGATCTAACATTCTTTAGAAAAGGTAGTAGTTACTTTAAAATTATTTTTACTATCAGCAAACAAGTCTGTGGCACTGTCTAAAATTTAAAAGCCTGGCAAAGATTTAAGAGTTTAATTAATATTGATTAATTTTAATCTATTCATCTAATTAATCTATTTAAAATTATTTATAAAACTAACAAAGTAGTCTGTGACATTTTTTAAAATTTAAAAACCTAACTTTTTTCCCAATCAAGTAGGCACTGAAACCCCTTTCAACCAGATATCACTACAGCTCCAATTAAAAAAGTTCAGTTCATTTTCAACGCTTGAACGAGCAAGTTAGCTGATTTTTTCGACCAGTTACAAACAAAAAAAAAATATAAAAGAAAACTACCGGTAAATGTTGATATTTTATTTTCCAAAAAAAAAAAAGAATCCCTGAAAATTAACTCTCACAGATCTGGCTTTCTTTCGTAAACTTTCGTCATCTGCCAAGATGCCGCTGCCACGTGTTTATTTCGATATCGCCGCCGGGGACACGAAGATCGGACGCATCGTGATGGAGCTGCGGTCCGATGTGGTGCCCAAGACGGCGGAGAACTTCAGGGCCTTGTGCACCGGCGAGAAGGGCTACGGCTACAAGGGCTGTCCCTTCCACCGGGTCATCCCCAACTTCATGTGCCAGGGCGGTGACTTCACCAGACAGAACGGCACCGGAGGACGCTCCATCTACGGGAACAGTTTTCCCGACGAGAACTTCGAGCTGAAGCACACTGGACCGGGCATCCTCTCGATGGCCAATTCTGGAGCCAATACCAACGGTTCGCAGTTCTTCATTTGCACCGACAAGACCGCCTGGCTGGACAACAAGCACGTTGTGTTCGGCCAGGTGGTCGAGGGCATGGACATTGTCCAGAAGGTGGAGTCCTACGGATCGAATAATGGCAAGACAAGCAAGAAGATCATAATTGAGGACTGCGGTGCCCTTTAAAGGGAAGCCAGTATCTACACGACAAACTACAAACTCGTCAAGCTCTGCTACTAAACACACGCAAACACAAGGATGCCACACCACGCTCGCATTTCACGCCACTTTTGACTCACTTTAGACTCTCTTTAATATCGAGCTAAACAGGTCGATCGAAACAGAAGAATGTACACAACCTTTGCTATCGAGCTTTACACTTGGATTGGAGAAGCAAAATCCATTTACACTTTGAAAACTAATACTGCGGAATGTTGCACATTGATCGGAAGAGAAAAAATATACATTATACATACGCTAAAAAAATTTTAATATCTATTATTTATAATTTTATAAGCAAAATGTAAGACTCTGCTTTATAGTTTAAATTTCTCTATTTCAGGTGTTTTTCCTGTAATCCTTATTTCTGATCTCTTTGGCCGAATTTCCAGCATTCTCCACACTCTAGCAAATCACTCAACGAACTCTTAAAATCACATACCACTCGGGCAAACACTTTCCCTCTCGCCTGTCCTATGCTTTTCCATCTGCTGTTTGGCTTTCTTGTATTTTCCCCAGACTCCATTTTCCTTGGATGCCATTCAAATCGCCAATCGATTGCGTTTGCCTTTGCGCCTGCATTTCCCGACCTCAATGTCCGATTCCGTCCCAATTCCGATCCCAACTCTGGCCAGGCTCCTCCGTGTCCCTCTTGCAGGCCTCGGCCATTAGGCCGTCTGTGTAATTTGAGTGCAAACACTTTTTTCGGCTTGGGGAAATCTATGTGATTCGCTCTGTGCCGAAACTCACTTGCAAAAATTTTCTTTTGATTTGTGTGCCTGGGCCAATCTGGCCCTGGAACACTCTCCTTTCTTTCGACCCTATTTGTTACACTGGAAATGTATTTTAAGAGAAGTTAAAGAAAATCTAAAATAAATATTATAATATATTAAATAATGTAAAAACTTACTTATTATTTTAAATTATGTAAGTGTATTAAGTTTGCATTGTAGTTGTCCTTTTGCGAACTTATATTTTTATATTTATTTATATTTTCTTCATTTATTTTCCTTTAATTACTTATATTTAGAAGTCTGCATCAGTGAGCTAAGATGTATATGTCAAAGCTATAAATATTAAATACAGATTTAATAAATAAAATATTCTAGTTTTTCCCCGGTATATTCACTCCCTATCTTTGCTTTCTTTCTCCTATATTGTAGGTCAATCGTGCTGGTTCTTTTCCCTTTCTTTTTTTTTGCGTATGTGCGTTCTTCGCACACACACGTCACTACAATTGGGGCGATGGAAAAGAAACGGGGGGAGTGTGCTGGGGAAAAAGGGGCGATGGAAATGTGATTGTGACAGTGGGCGTGCCAGTCAGCCACGCCTACCCCCAGTTGTCATGCCAAATGCAGTGCAATCTCCTCTATGCGACACACTCGCCATTGCCTTGTACAGTGAAGGCTTTTTAAGAGGTATTTCTATTAAAATATGAGTAAACAAGAAAGGAAGCTAACTTCGGCACGCCGAAGATTGTATACCCTTGCAGATATTATTTTATTACATTTTACCTATACTTATAATGTTTACAGT
>JAEIIJ010019065.1:0-13534 GCA_018904815.1 Drosophila ogumai | reverse complement strand
AACAAATTTAAATTACCCGTGTTCTATAATTACTCTGGGGTTGTATGAGGTCTTGAAATTTGGGCGAGACAAAGTTCGCCGGGTCCTCTAGTAAATAAGATAAATATAATAAATACAATAAATATAATAAATATAATAAATATAATATAATACATATAACCCTTCAATTTTTAATTCTAGATTTTAGAAATGACTCATCTCTCTACCTAAAGAGTTATAAATCTTGTTTTTATTTTAAACCTTTTTGGCTAGATGCCGTAACCACTTAAATAGTTGTAATCACAGAAGCCCCACAGCTCGACTGCGTTATTTCTGGCTCCATTAACTACTTTGAACACAAATCTACTTAAATCCGAGGACTGTCAGTAAACAAAAAAAGCACAAAACCACATGAAAGGTTCGCTAAACGCGGAGGGAAAATGAAAATCCGTAAGGCCACCAGACTCCCGGTCCTGGCCTTTTGCCATATGCAAATTGGTTAAACTAACTAAATCAGACAAGTAAAAACAGCAAAATTTAATTACATAGTTCGTGGCCAAAAGGGAGCTGGCACAGACAGACGTCGCATTACACAATATTTATTTAATGGCATGACTTTTCATACATAACATAGAACCACCGCCAATTTATGTCGCCCGGAGTTTTCCCCCATCTTTCCCCGACTTTTCTTGGGGGGGTGCTCCAACCCCTCGGCTTCCCCTGTTGACCGAGATTCAAAGCTGACGATGACGACGACGACGACGACGTCGAAGACGAAGAAGACGTCGCTCAACCCCTTTTTGGCCAAGAAGAAGTTCGACTTTTGGCTTTGTCTTGAAAACGAAAGCAGCCCGGAAATGTTTGTGCTGGCCCCATCGTATATAGTAACTACTTAACTGTACAAGACCATATATCAAGCGGGAGCGGGAAATGTGGAAATCGGGAAAGCGGTTGGGGTTTTGGGGGTGGCTGAGGAAGGCGCGATGTGTGCATATATTATGCAGTCACCTCAATGTGCAGCTCTAAAGCACTTGGAAAAATCATTTTTCAGTTTTCTTTCCCATTTTTCCATTTGAAAATTGTATTGTATTCCTGGTCAAAATAAATATTTTTTGGTAATATTTTATAGAAAAAGGCTTGAAGACTTTTAATTAAATTTTAGGCTTTATTTTTCGCCAAGTGTAGCCTCTCCATCTGCGACTCTTGGCTTTCTCTTTGCAGCTCCTACTTCTTCCCTATCTCTTGCCAAGTTTTCGCGTTGCCTTTTTTGCAGTTTCGCTTTAAGTTGGCTTTAATCATGGCCCGCATATGCATATAGGCATGTATATATATTTAAGCACATATATCCCATATAGTATATATGCAAGTTTGACAAGCCCGATTTTGCTCGCCTTTTCCACATTTCCCACCTCTCTCTTCTGTCTCAATAACTTTGGGCTTTGCATTTCCGTTACGTTTCGTATGCAATTTTCGCATTTGTCTGTCTCGCTTGCTCCGCTCTGGCCGGGAAAAGTGGGCGGTGTGCCACGCCCCATGCCCGCTTGTTAAATAGCATCCCACAGTTGCTGTTGTCGCTGGTACGTGTTGGGAATGTAGGACATTGTTATGCAGGTCGGAGCAGGATCGTTGGAGCGGGGGTAAAATTGCAGGAGTAGGCCAGGCCGCATGGCACGAAATGTGCAACACAAAAGTTTTCGTCATTATTGGCTTATGAGGTGAAATTTATTGCAGCATAATTCAATGGAAATGGCAACTTCTCCTCCCCAGCGGGCCATCTTTGACTCTGTCTTTGGGTCAACAGAGAAAGAGAAGGCCATAAGAAATTAAGGGAAAATGCATATATAGTGGAGAAGGTTTTGTTTAAAATATCCATCGATAAAGGGACATAATTATAATAGTTTAAGTTACCTTTACTACATTTAACTTGTTAAAATTTATAACTAATTACTTATCTTTAATCTCTTTCCTTTTTACATTGCAGACACGCTCTGAAATAGAACGACGCCCACAAAGAAGACCCTTTTTTTAAAGACAAAAAGCAGAGAGAAAAGTAAAAAAGAACAAACAAAAAAAAACTATCGCATTATTACAAAATTCTTCTATATATATTTGAAATATTTTAAAAATTTAAATAACTTAATTCATAATAAACTAATTGATACTTAATTAAATAATAGTAAACAAAGCTCAAATAGACTGAAATAGAGTCCAAATATATTACGAAAGTAAAATGCAATTAATTCAACATATCATATAAATTAATTAGAACAAATTGCATTTAAGTTATTAACGAAAAACAAAAAACCCAAACAAACCAAACAAAGCAAAACCAAACAGAATAATTACGGAAAATAATAAATAATAGGTAAATAAATAAAGGCGAAGAACAATAAACACAAAACACGAGAAACCAGTGAACGGAAAAAGATCAAAGTGCAGAGGAGAGTGAAGAACAATTACCAAATAATACTCAATAATTGCAATCCCCCCTAAGTTCGCGTTAAATTCAAATTAAATCAATAAATTTACAATGCTAAGCACATCCCGCAAACGAGACGACACATAAAAATCAAGGTAAGTGTGGCTGCAAATAAATCTGCCGATTATTCCCAGAGACTATCTGGAATTCAAGATATGCCATAAGATGTTCGAGAGGTCATGGCTCTCTCCCACTTCTTTAATTCTCAACAAGTGTGTGCTCCCTCCCCGAGTTCTATTCTTAGAAAATCAGCTTTCGATGTTTTTTTTTGTTTCTATATTTATTTGTTGTATCTGGCCGCCTGTTTGCTTGGGCTCCTTGTGAAAAATGATTTCTTAATGAGTCGCAACTGAAGAATTTCCCCTCTGGGGTGGATTTTCCGCGGGGGGAAATCTCGCAGCAGAATGAATTGGCATAGATCAACGCGGGCATTACGCTGACTAATGGGTGTCTAATGAGTGGAACAAGTGAAAAATGTGCAGGATTTCGAGTGGGAAATGTTCTGTAATGGATTTAAATTTTTTATTAACTTTTATTGTTGTTAATTCTAGTATTATGATGCTTACAAAGTAACTATTGATAATGTAGGCTCTCCCAAGATCCTATTTTTTGTTTGAGTTTAAATATAAAAGGCAACAGAGTGTCCTTTACTGGATAAGTCGTAGAAGCAATCGGGTCTAAAAAATCACTGCTGGTAAGTGAAAGCCAAAACTATTATTCAATACACATAAAGCAGCAAGAAAGCTTTAAAATAATATTATAAAATACATATTTATATTTTTTGAAATTCTTTTTTTTTAATATATATCAAATATTTTAAAATAAACTATATACAATACTTTTATACCCCTCATTAAATAAAAGTATTAAAAAATATAATTCCCAAAAATAAAAAATATATAATAAAATAAAGAACTGGCGCTCCGTACAAATCCCAGTTGCTGGAAAATTGAAAACTAATGAAAAGCACAAACAAACTGCTAAAAGTCCAAGTGAAAATCTAACATTTTCCCAAACACCCGGGCACTTGGCGCTTCATTAACATCATTCCAGTTTCGTAACTCAATTTGGTAGCTCAAAATTCGGGGCACATGTGCGACAGCTCAGGAAACAAGCTAATTCCAGAATCCGAATATATATAGAGGAGCACGTACATATATATAGGATCCTACATACCGGCACAGCGAAAAACGCTGACGAAGCCAAATCAATTTCAAAGCTAAAAAATTGAGGGAAAAAATCATAAAAAAAAAGAGAGCGAGGGGAATGATTTTTTCTCCTTTGTGGCCATTCATCGGGATTCATTCATAGAGCAATCAGTTGAAGGACGACAAGGGGATGGCATAGCACTAATCAAATCAAAGAGTTTGCCACCCAAAAAAGCAGAAGGGGCCAAGGGAAGAATGAAAAAACACTTCCGATTTCTAACTGCACTGAAAAGAAAGCCAAGGAATTGAATTAAGAAATAATTTTAAAGAAATATGATGGGGCTTTCACCAAAGAAACTTCAAATATAAATATTTAAAAATCAATGTAAAATATTTCCAATTTGATAATTTCAAAACATTACATTTATTTTTGTCTCTGTACAAAAAAAAAAAGGCAAAGGCAAACAAACGGATTCGAGACAGGAAATGAAGACTCAAGGGAGGCTCTCAGCTTTTCTCTGGCGACAGAGCAGAGAGACAAACACAATCAGACGACAAACAAAGGTATTAAATAAATTATCCATCAGATGTTCGTTCGAGGCTTTGGCACTGCAGTGACCAGTGGGGGGAAAAGTGCATTCCCAGATCTTTTTCTGGGGCTGGAAAAGTTCGCCCCACCTTAAACTTTATATATATATTTTTATCCGAGGGCTTGTTGCTCGCCACTTTGCGGCAATAAAAAAGTTCGTTTATAAAACAAACATTCCGGGCAATGTTTTCCCTTCCCTTGTCACTCAGCGGCTTGTAAGATTTTCCAAACATATCCACGCCCACTTTTCCCAACCGCCGCCCCCAAAGCACACACGGCAATAAATACAATAAAATTCGTTTCTTCGCACACACACTTTTTTGTGTGGCAGCAGAGGTCTTCTGACTTTTTCGGCCTGTTTGTTGGTTTTTCCCAACAAGAAAACTCTAGGAATGAAGTGGCCGATCCACAAATAAATTAAATTGGCGTGTGATTTGTGAGTTTATGGATTTTAATGGCACATAATCACATTTCTTGGAAATGTCTAACTGAATTTCCCAATATATTCTTTTTTTGGTGATAAGTGAAATATGCTCTGTTGTATTTATTTTTGGAAAAAGTGAAAAGATTTTCACTCGTAAATTTGAAACACTAATTTTCATTATAAATGTATTTATTTTGTGGAAAGACCATACGATATTCGTGTTTTCCCTGACAGCTTTTCCTGTGTGTGTGTGTTTGCTTTCCAATTTGTCCGCTGGGAAACTCAAAGGTGTTGGTGTGAAAACCCAAACCCCCTCTCGGAGGCGTGGCAGTGAGTGTTGATGGATTTTTAGGTGTTATTGTCGCCCAGCGGCATTGCTCATACGCCCTGTGGGACAACGCCTCCCCCCCCACACAACAACCCTTTAATGCCCTTTAATTTTTCACATTTTGCTCCACGTAATTTGTATTCATCAAAAGCGTAATTAATTTGAATGCAAACATTTTTGCGGCTTGGGTGGGGCATTTCATTTGTTCCGTTTACCGCTTGATGTTGCTAATTTTTATGAGCATAATGATTGATTGATTGATGGATGGAGGGCTGGTTGCCTGGGTTGCCTGGGCTGCCTGAATCCAAATGAATGCTGATGGTTTGGTTGAGTGAATTGCTTTTTGATAGATCACAAATATGTCAGTTCATTGTTAGCCGCTGGAAAATGTCTGGCCAAATGAAAATCGAAATGTAAATTCAATGAAAATAGAAATGAAATTTGGTTTATGAAGCGCACAAATGGAACCATGCCAACTTAAATTGGATTAACCTCATAACCTGAACCTAAGCCTAGGTTGAACAAGCCACATAGATGGGTCTCTTGAAGGTATCTTCAAATATTTAATTAAATAAAATAAATAAAAATTCTTAAATAAATTATTATTAAAGTGCTCACAGTTTAAGGTTCATTTCCATACAGGACATTGGCCCCTGCCTTAAAAACAAATATATACAATTTTGCGGCAATTGCCAGCCCTTTCGTCCTTTTCGCTGCTATCAGAATAATTTTGTTAAGCTTTTTGGTTTCGGTCAAACAAATTGTAAATTTAATTTGAGCCCCAAAAAGAGCGGAAGAGGGCCAGAAAAACACACACAAAACGCACACAAATAATTGCCAAGGGGGGGTCAAAGGGGGTCAAAGGGAGCCCTGCCATGGAATGCATTTGGTTTTGTGTTTCGCATAAAGTTAAATTCCCATTTTTTGTAATTTTTGTTGTTTTTTTTTTCCCTCCACGACGATCACAATAAATAAAACTCTTTTTCCAAACGGCAAAAGGCATGAATAAATTTCCACAGAGGAAGGGAGGAAAACTGAGACACATTTGACAAGTTCATAAATTATCTGCCATTGCAAAAAACTCTGTGTGTAATTTTTTTGATTGCTGAAAATTGTTCAGCGAAAGCCATAACCTCCCCCGTCGGCACTTTAAATTGTATTAAACACAATATAAAATGGCTGAGAACATTTCCATTTCAAATGGGGCGTGGCTGGGCACTTGCAAGGCAGGAAATAAATAAAAGCAAAGTTTCGCCTCAGGGGCGGAGGCAGCAGCAGCAGCAGCAGAGAATAAAAACTTGTATACGGCGCATAAAAAGCTACAATAAAAATCCAACAAAGTGAGACACAGCCACCGAAACTACAGCCAAGTCTAGTTATCTCTTCCTCCCCGAGTAGAAGTACGGGGGAGTAGGGGGGAGGGAAAAACCCTAGAAATACAAAAACAAACAATCAGGACGAGCTGGAAAAAAATAAAAGCGATTTGAAAGAAGAGTTGTAAGTGGAAATAATGGCCAATGCGGCGTATGCGCGATTTAAATTTTTCATCTTCCATTTTCCATTTTTCAGAAGGCGGAAAATCCAGGCTGAAGCGAGCTTTAAATTATACAAAAGATGTCTGTCTGGGGGCGGGGGAGGAAAATACAGGACAGCGATAGCGCCATAGATTATAAAAAGATTCCATAGAAAATGCAAGAAAGACAGCGGCAACAGAATCTATAAATCGTTTCATGTGGGTTATAAATTATGGAGAAAAAATAGGAGGGAAAGCCGAGAGAGAAAAAAGCGAGACTTAAGGGTTTTTTAAAGTTAAACCAACACTTAATTAATTGCTATTTTAGTTAGGATAGATTATTTTCCCCTCTCATCTTTTATATTATTTTTTGACTTTTTTATTCATCAATCATCCGCCCCGTTGCACTTGGCTGACTTCATATGCAAATAGTTTTGCCCTAAGTGAATATTTCCTGGCCTGGTCAAAAGCCTGCCAAGTGAAATGCATTTGCCCCGTTGCCCTACGCCAAACCAACACCACCCCCTTACACTATACTACTTTTTTTGAGGGTCATTTTTCTTGAAGGCAAAGCAAACTTCTTGCTGCTCCCTTATTATCTCATAGATGTGTGTTGTAAAAAATGAATCAGGCCCACACACATACCATAGTATATATGTACATATATGGGGGTCGTACAATGAATAATGGAGGCTGAAAGATGCCGCAGTTGAGGCGATGACAACTATAGAAAATATTATAAGGATATGCCGGGCCATAAAGCAAAAGGGGGGACGACTCCAAAGAGACGACTCCAAGAACAACGGCCGAGACAACGACAGCGCCTCGGAAAGAAGACAAATAAAAGAGAAATCGTTTATTGCAAAAGAGCCCATAAATTGATTTTTTCAAATAAAAATAAAATATCGACACACGAACGAACGAACGGTTGGGAACCCCAAGTCAGACAGATAAAATAAGCCATCTACTATAAGGAGCTGGGTGGGGGGCTGGGTGGCTGCTCTAAGGACCAAAGGAGTGTGGAACTACGGCTAAGTGAGATGCTGGCAAGATACACGACTCAATGGCCTGCTTGTGGTCCAAAAAGAAGCCGCCTCCAAGACGCCACAAAAAAAAAAAAAGAAAGAAAGAAAAACGAGAGAAAAAACACTGAAGAAATTGCCTTGAAAGAGCTGGAGATAGTTGCGAAAAAAAATACGGCTAGAGAGAATGCGAAACATTGTCCTCGGCTCCTTTGTCGTCATCAGACTCGCCTACGTCCTTTTCGGCCAAGGTAGTACGCTGCCATGGTAACGTTACCAGTTACCAACTACCAACTACCAGCTTCCATCTAGCAGCTCCCAGCTCCCAGCTCCTAGTTTCCATTTAAGTTAAAAACTATTGGGCGGCAGCCGCTATGCCACCCACTGTCGCAGTACATAAATTAAGTGAACCCGCCGCACAGGCTCACCCCGAAAAAAAACAAAAAAAAAAAATATATATATATATAGTGGGGGCTGGATGAATTTTTATTAAAAACTATGGCCGTCTCTTTAATAAAGATGTGAACATACACACACACCGAACACCAAAACCATCACAAGGCAGAGACCATAAATAAGGACACACACAGACGACATTTATCTAGACAAAAAAAAAAGCAAAAAAAATGAAAAGAAAAGTGGNAAAAAGTGGAAAAGCTGGTAAGCAGGCCAAATGCGAAGATAGTGTTTCGGGGGAACTGCTGGGTTATATAAGACCCATATTTGATTCCATTTCACTTCATTGAGCCAAGAAATATGTTTTAGTTTCGTGGAATGTGAATAAATACAGAATAAACACGACACAATTGAGCAATTTGATGCGCAGGACACAAGTTCAATCCTTCTACTAAAACCCACTAGCATCCTCCTCCTGTCTCTGCCACATAAATCAATTTGGCCATTTATTTAGCAGCAGGCAGCAGGCGACATTTGCATTTGCTTATTAAAAGAGATAGAGATGGGTTATAAAGCCAGTTGGGGAAAAGACAAAGACGGCGAGAGGGTCGTGACAAAGATATTTCACAATTTTAATTGGCCAAAAACAAAACTTGAAGTTCTCAAGAACTGCAACTGAAGTTGGAACTAAAAACTTGATTCCTTTCTTCTCAGTCTCTCTGTTTTTTACCAGTTTTCTTCACCAGTTTTTTACCTTTTTGCCTGGCAATTATTACGGCCAGAAAGATGGACTTTAAAGCTGGCCAACACAAAATTCTTTTATTAAAATATAGTTACCTCGATATTGGGATATTTTTTGCTTCATTTTTACCCTTCCAAATCTAGGCTTTCAGTGTAGTTCGAACCTGCGATGCCAGTGCAACTTTCCCTGGGAAAACTTTTCAATCCTAAAGGGAGAGGCAGGTTGGCTAAATTAAAAAGAGTGCGTGTGCAGGGTGAGAGATTCATGGGCGGCAGTTCCAGCTCTTGGCCATAAACTTTATCGCCCAGAAGTGGGAGCATCTGCCGGAGCTAAAGTTGAAGCTGGAAACGGGGGGCAATCATACATTCATACTCTCATGTTTATTTAACGATGCTTTTTACACTGCACGGCGCGAAATGCAAAAAGGATTAAAAGTCAGACCCGGGATCCTTCAAGTGGCGTGAAATTTGGCACTTTGAGTGGCGTTTCTCGGTCTTTTACGAAACTTTTAACTAAACCGAAAGGTGCTTGTGCTTGTGTGTGCCTGATAAAATATTAAAAAATCATCTTTAAGTAAAACGCCACTCGTCGGTTGAAGCCCACTGTCTTCAAACTATTTTCAATGCCTTTGATTTAGTTTTGCCACAAAATTGTATTTGATGTGAAATGAGTTTTCGTATTTTCATTTTTTCTATAAATAAATTTTAAGCTCTGTGGAATTTTCAGTTTGTAAGCCGAAAGCAACATCAAAGCGAGGCCAGTTTTTGTGATTTTCCGCTGGCGAACTCAAAGCGATTAGGCATTGCGGTTCGTAAATTTCTTTAATGACATGAATTTAATAACATTTTATGAATTTAAGCATAAAAAGAAAATGTTTTTAATTGTATAAGAAATTTTTAACATTTTTATTTAGGTTTTTTTTTTAGAATACTGTGGAAAAAGGTGTTTCGAAGTCCTTTCAGATTTTTCATCTTCAGTTTAATATTTTTTTTCCTTATTTCTTAAATTTTTTTTTATGTGCTCAGCTCTCTCTTGCTTTTTTGTTTTTTATTTTTTGCATTGGCCAATTACGTTGGACAAAAGCAAACGGAATGAATGTCAATTGGCGCAATGCTCTCTGTTAAGCCAGCACAGGATAAAGAATGCATACAAACAGATACAGATACAGATACAGATACAGATACAGATACAGATACAGATGCACAGATACATTTGCAGCTGCAGCTGCAGGATACAGGACACAGGATACAGGAATCAGGAAACGAATGCCAAGAGCAAACGCAACTGAGAGCTATATTTTTTAATAACAACCCAAGTGTACACTAGCCAACAAAATTGCGAGGCAATTGAAAATATAACTTCAATGAAAACTATTATATTTGTTATTTTTTCGAATATAAAGTGAAATTATAGAAATTATTTTACTAAAAATATATATATATATTTTTTTTTTTAAAAAAACTTCATTTATTTTGCTTGCTGGCTGGTGTTATTATTGAATTATTAACGGGGCACCCACGCAATTGATACAGCCAGGAGTGGCTCCTCCGTTCCTGCCTCGAATCCAGACCGAGATGACATAATTTATGGCATCATCTGCTGGAATAGAGCGAAATAAATGTGGAGTGGCAGACAAGTGTCCTACAGAGAGCGGTGCGATGCGGTCTCCTTCTCGGGCAATTAAAACGCCAAACTAATTAGATGAATTCTGTGTGATTTCCGTATAATTAAATTGCCCATTTGAGTGGAGAGGCGAGTCGAGAGTGCAGAGTGCAGAGGGCAGAGGGGTTTCTATTCAAGGCAGAGGATCCTCTGAAAGGCAGCAGCTTTAATGTGGAAGAAAGACTTAAAGGACACTGGGGGAAAGGGGTTCCTTAGCTTGAAATTAATTTAAGGCAAGAAGAAATAAATAAAAAAAACGCAAATAAATATGTAAATAATTATTACAAGTTGCAAATACTTTGGTATTCCATTCAACAGCTTCATGATTTTTCTTCGCCGTCTCCGACTGGTGTTGATTTTCAGCCTGAAATGTATGTATTTTCCAAAGTTTTTCGCCACCAGTATCTTGCAGTGTGTGTGCGAGGATGTTTTACAGCATTTATAACATGCTAACTATACGCAGCAACCCACGGCTGGGACTTTCTGCTGCCGCCCACTCGGCGTTTAAGTCTACGGTACTTAACGTAATTTCCTTTTGCTGGCAACTTTTCCACCCCACAACCAGTGGGTGGGTGAGCTGAGCTCTCAGCCTGATGGCGTGGAGCCTCTAGTTGAGCCAAAGATAAATAAGCAAATAGGCAAATAAATCTTCATTTCAACTTCTTGCGAGGCTTTCTTAACTTTTTCTCAGCTGTTCCGCCCACATTTTGCCAGCCTTTTAAGTTGTTCCATCTTGTGTTTTTTTTTTTCTTTTTATTTTTTAGTGCCTGTGCTACTCCACAGCCAATTCAAAAATTTTCAACTTACGCTAGTAAATTGTTCGGGTAACATGCACTTAAGAATGCCACCCAAGAGCAGGCAGGCCGGGCAGGTTTTGCCTTTATTTTGGAACCCGCAGCTGGAACATGTGTACTATGCACGCTTCCCCTGTCTTCCGTGCTTCGTCTTCCGTCCCCCCAGTCCTCCATCCCCATGTCTTACGTCTTCTGTCTTCTGTCTTTTCGGCCCTGTTCTCTTTGCTCTTGCCATTAAAAGTTGAGCCCTGCAGGGCGAAAGTTTTCCCCAAAAACGCTTAGCCCTGCTAACCAGCCACCCCAGCCACCCCAGCCATGGCCCCCCGAAAACCGCCCGCTTTTCACCCAGTTTCCCTTTGGTTTTTCATTGTTCAAGTATTTTTGGTATTTTACTTTGGTATTTCATTTACGCTGCCTTCTCTTTTATTTATTTTCTGCCTTTTCTGTTGTTGTCAAGTGCAACATTTTCGGGGGTGTTGGGGGGACTGCAATTGGTGGGCGGTGCTCTGGGAAAATCGTGGAAAATTCTAGGCTGGGCTGGGCTCTGTGAGTGATATGTAGGTGACGTAGGAAAAACTTTGCTGCCGTAACTTAAGTGTCAGGCTTCAGGGACTAATTAACATATCGAGTAGCACAATTAAGTCACAATCGAGATAGAATTTTTGGGATAATAAAATCTGGCTTAATTGATGGATTGATGGCGAAGACCACAACTGGGTTAGAATTGGCTAAAAAGGAAATTCGAATAAATGGGAAAACAGTTGGAAATGCTTGAAATTTTTATGTTAAAGTTCTGAGAATTTGAATCCTGGTAAATTTTATAAATTAATTACAAAGCTTACAAAGGGGATTTCTAATTTTTGTACATTTTATTTTCTCAAATTTCACCATAGTTGAGTTCAGGCTTAGGGTCTGAAAAGTACCTCTTGAAGATTTTATTTGGTCTGTTTCTCTAGGGAATTGCCGGCTTGCTTCTCTGTCTCAGTGAGCTGCATTGATTTAAATTTATTATGCCTAACGTCAGCAGCCTGGCAAAAATTTGATTACAAACATAAAAGTTTATTTGTTTCTCTCAGTTTTTTCTCTGCTTTTTTTTTGTAGGTTTGTGTTTTTTTTTTTGTGTTTGTGTTTGCTGTTGTTGCCAGTTTCATTTCAGCAGCTGCCCCTCACGTTTCCTCGACACTAATTTCATTTTGCAGGTGAGGCTGCTCAACTATTCAGTGGAAAGCAGGGAGGGGGGGAGGTAGCTAAAGAGAGTCGCACCATTTCCGCCTTGGTTGCCTTGTGAAAATACCCTTTAGACGTGGCAGCTGGGGGTATATGTGTTCT
Organism: Drosophila ogumai; assembly: GCA_018904815.1. Taxonomy (NCBI): domain Eukaryota; kingdom Metazoa; phylum Arthropoda; class Insecta; order Diptera; family Drosophilidae; genus Drosophila; species Drosophila ogumai. The sequence continues at coordinate 1,129 of JAEIIJ010019065.1, read as the reverse complement.
TCTGTGAATACACAACAATTTTTAGAACTTATTTTAAATTAAGTTTAAAACTTTAATTAATTCGAAAAATATATAAAAAGTTAGACATGGCGTATACGTAATTTTTACGTTAAGTAAACGTAATATTTTTATCAGAAAGTTGAATAATTTTCATATTGCAATTTTTTAGAACCTCTTATGGCTTGATTTTTAAAATATTCGTTACTTTAAATAATTAGAAAAAATATATAAAAATGTACACATGATGTATACGTAATTTTTACGTTGCGTATACGTAAGATTTTGTAATAAAATTTTCCATGGTATCAACTCTCGTGTTCCTTTGCCTTTCCTTAGCACCGTTCGCATACTTTGCGTCTCCGTTTCTCTAGTTTCTTCTCATAATCCGTCTGTCTGCGCTTCCAGCCGGAGTCATTCACTCACTCAGTCACTCAGTCACTCAGTCATTCATTCATTCATTCGTACACTTCCTGCATACCTTTGCATATTTTTGCAATTCAGCGGAAAGTTCACTTCTCTCCCGCTCTCCCGCTCACTCGCTCTCTTCCTTTTATTTTCCGCTTTTCCGCAGCGGCGCTTTTCTTCTCGAGCTTTGTGTCCCCGGCTTATGTCAGTAAACTGTAAATATTTAATTAATTTGCATGGATATTTTTTATGCCAACTAAGTTGAGTTTATTAGTCGCGCTGAGATGTCGGTGTGACGTTGTGTGTGTGTGTGTGTTTCCCCGCTTTTCCAGCTTTTCCCTCCCCCAGCTTTTCTTCTCTCGGTTTTTTTTCTCTGCATAATTTACCAAGCGCTTTAAATGCTTACACGTGTGTTTGTGTGCAAGTTTTCCGTTTACTTTCCGCTTTCCACCTGGCGGAGTGGCGGAGTGGAAAAATGACCACAGCTGAAAAACCATTTTCCCCGAGCCAAGGAAAAACTTAACCAATCTATGACCACAAAATAAATTACAGCAGCCGATGGGCCGAGTGAAAAAAACTGTATAACCGAGGTGTTTTCTGTAATAAAAGCTTCAAAAAGTAGTTCAGGAGAAGGAAAAAGTGAATTTAGTAAATAAATAAAAATATAGTAATTTTTAAATTTATATTTATTTTACTTTAAATGAAATTTTTTTATTAATTTTGA
>JAEIIJ010019063.1:0-13957 GCA_018904815.1 Drosophila ogumai | reverse complement strand
TATTTTTTAATTTCAATTAATGTTTCTTTTCTTCCTTTAATGTTTAAAATGTTATTTACATTTTATTATTATGCTATGAACTGAATTTACGAAAATCTTATAAACTTATTTAATGTAAAAATATTAAAAAACTAAAAAAAATAATTCGCCCAACGTGGGGCTCGAACCCACGACCCTGAGATTAAGAGTCTCATGCTCTACCGACTGAGCTAGCCGGGCATTCGAAACTCCGCCAGCCAAAGTGCAGCCAAGACCCTAAGCGATCTAAGCGAAAAGCAAAATCTAAAAATAGATTTTCCGAAAAAAACGTTCACAAAGGTAAAACATATATTGTTTTTATATGTTTATTTATATTTATATCTGAGAAATTATTTGAGGTTTTACAAGTATAAACACAAATACAAGAAAGTAAACTTCTGGAAGTCGAAATTTGTATACCCCAGCAGTCTGCAGTTAAATTATTTAAGTTAAATTTAACATTTTTTAAATAACTAAAATTGAACTTCTTAGCAATGGAATATATATTTATATGAATACTGCTTATTGGTAATGGTGCTTTATTTTAATTATTTATAAACAAGAACTATATATATTTTAGGTATATATTTTTTCCTTTAGCTTGCAGACCAGTGTATATCCTGGATTGCGTGTACGCCATTTGATTTTAGATTGCTTTTGGGGTAGCCAGAGCCAAGAGAAAATGTTGACACTTTTGATTACGCAGTATAATGGCTGCCGTTCCCCCTGCACCGCCCCGATCAACAATCGATTCGATTCGATTCGATATATTCGACGAGTATATTTTACATGTGAGGTCTGCAGGAATGCATTCACGGCCGACTCCTTGGCCCAGAAGTCCCGCAGCGTCGCCTTCTCCGGTGGCTCCCTGCCCGGATAAGCGGTCATCTCCGTTGTGGTCGATTCGGCGTACATCGATGTCGATTGCGATTACAATTACACTCACACACGCACCCGCACACTCACACACAAACACAAACACAAAACCGTGGGCACTGGCTACTTAGCCTAGTTTTTGTGTATATTTCGGCTTTATTTTTGGCAGGGCCACACGCCTTGACTCGGATTCGGATTGGGAAATAAATGAATTTAGAGCACGTGACAATTTGCGCCTTGATTTATGCGCCAAGGTTCCTTGTCGCTGCTTATTTATGCTATTTTTATTTTTGGCCGTAATTTGAATAATATGTCCGTATAAAAAAGCATTTATCACCGTTGATATAATTAATGTCACTTGCACAAACAACAACACAGCGCAGCAACACAAATGTTTAATATGACGAGTGGAGGAGGCAGCATATTTTCGGAAATTAAATTGCTGCCTCGATGATTGCGATTGCGATTGCTGCTCTGGTGCGCGGGAGCAGAGTCCTTGTCCTTTTTTGTGGCCACAGAGACAGAGAGTTTGCCATGTAACCGCATTAGCCGCTGCTAGACACCAAACTGTGCCTACGGTCCTTCTCAAAGTCCTGCAAGTCGCTGAAAAGTTTCCCAGCGGCGCGTTTTCCAAACCGCAGCACACAATATGACGCAAAATATTGCACTGCATACATAAACATAAACAAAAGGGGTGGCGCGGGGAGGTGGAAGGGGGTGGGGAAAAGGCGATTTGGTTGGAAAATGGAAAGCGGCCAAGAAGAAGAAGAAGAAGAAGCGTCTTGACACGTCAAGCCTGTGTGTGTGTGTATTTGTGACATGGTCTAATGGCATTTCCAAATAGCTTAGCGCAAAAACTTCATACAACAGTCACTCTTACACACACACACGCACACTCACTCACACTCTCTCAACTTGTCAGGCCATCAACAACGAAAACAACAACAACAAGAGGAACAGGAACAACAACAGGGACTACAGGCTACACCAACAATGGCGACGTTTCAATTGCATTTCCGTTTGTACCAGTTTTCATTTCAAAACTCATAAGTTTCAGACGACATCAACGACGACGACGACGACGACGACGTGACCAGCGGGCTCCTCTGCCTCCGGTCCTCCTTATTCTTCTTACACAGCAAGAAAATTCAATATAGTTAAGGAATTACATTTCCAACAAATATTTTGAATACATTAAAGGTCTTCAAATGTTGATACTAAAATGCTTAAACAATTCTGCTGAGATTTAGAATAGTTTAAAAATTCAAGATTACAAATAAAGCACATAATTTCATTAGTTTTTATTTATTTTAACTATTTATTTAAGACAGCCAAATGCTATTTTAAAAAGAAATACAAACTCTATATTTAGATCTAATCTCATAAACTACTTATTAAGAAGTTTTCTCCTAATTTTTATTTGTAATATTTAAAAAAGAATTTCTAGACTTCATCCCTTTAAAAGTACGTTAACTAATTTTTTTCCTAAGCACCCAATATTTTCCCCAGTGCAGCTAAGAAACATGCTGTGGCTGACAGCGCGGGACAACTGTTTGCAAATTCTAAAAACTTTTCAATATGTTTGACGACGTGTGCCATTCACAATGGGTGGAAAACACTTTTTGCTTGTTTAAGCGAAGGTGGAAAACGTTGCCCAGGTATATTCGCCAGGTAAACGAGAAAGTTTTCTTGAGGAAATAATGGATGGCTGCGAATAAAGATTATGTAAATACAAACATTTCAGAGCACAATATTCAAGATATCCAAATATTTTAAAGTTGGTTATGCTTAAGGAGTTTTCTTGAATTTTATTAAAGGTTTCTTATCTTATAAATTCACTAGATTTCTGTGGCTTGAATAATAATTTTTATAAAGCTGCTTAGAATCTTAAGAAATATATATATAATTTTCCCCTGCTATTTTTCAGCTATTTTCCACGCATTACGAATTACTTTTTGAAATAAGCCACATTTTAACAATTTTTTTACAGCACGCTATAAAAAGTTTGAAGAGTAATACCCACGCTATAGTGCTTTTTATCGGGCTAACTACATTTTAGTTCCCTTGTGCAACAAGGGCCAGCTTTGGCCCAAGTGAAAGTTGTTGTCTATGGGAAAAACAACGGAAGTTTGCCACCCCGAACAACCTCAACCCTTGGCCTGCCTCGCTTCGTCCCTTGGCCACTATTCTGGCCCAGTACTTCCACTTTACCACTTGAGCCGCTTGACAACTTTCACCATTAGCGGAACAACGGACAAACACCAGCACACTCACTCACAATATGGCACACACAAGTCGAATTTGTAGTCAGCGCCATCAATTCGAGTTGAAGACATTCCCCACCATTTTCCCATTTCCCACTTTCCAACCCAACCGCTCCTCTTGGAGGAGGCCTGTGTTTTATTGCCCTGTGCGCTTTGAGGGCGACAAGAATGTTTGGCGAGTGCTTTACAGCACCACGGTCCGGTGGATTGAGTTGTTTTGCATAGTTTAAAGCGAGTGACGTCAGTGGCAGAATTATGAAAATATCACAAGGCAGGGAAGAGGAGAAAGCTCTGCCCGCCTGCATTCCTAACCCCGGGAAACTGGGCTGGGTGCGCCTGTAAATAATTTATTTATACCCCCACCATCGCCCACCCACCAACGTTTAGGCGACTTGCCTTTCTGCGGGGAATTTGTTGTCATTTATTACAGTTGCTGCCAGTTGGCCACTTGCTTTTTTGGCAACAAACGAGTCCGTGTTGCCAAAACGTAGGGCGAACGAATAAACAAATAGCCAAATAAGTAAAAGGGCAACAAAAAATATTTTCTGCAAATTCTAATTACTGTCATTTGGCTCTGGTTTAAGTTTTTCTCGCCGGCTGCGGCTGCGGCTACGGATCTTGGCAACTTTTGCCAAGGGCCAGCATAAATTGGCTTTCATGCAGCCAAAAACTTTTGCCTGCCTTCTCTCTCTCTCTTTCACTTTTTCCCTCTTTGTTTTTGATTAAGTTAATATATTTTAATTTTGTTTTATGGCGGGAAGCAGTAGTAAAACGAGTGAAATTATTACAGCTCATCTTAAACAAAACAAAAGTCGTTTGCCATTTATGGACCAGTTAAAGTGGCAGACTCCTCCTCAAAGGGGAAGCAGAAATAAGAGCTTCGTCGATGATTTAAATAGCCAATCCCGGGGAGCCGCGCCCCTTTTCCCGGAAGGAGGTGAGTCTGAGGGGCAGGCAAATAAGTTCAACCCTTTTTATGTTGCTCACTCGATAAACTTTTATAGTTCCTGTTACTGTGGCAGTCGCTTCTCCAATTGATATTCCGCGGGCCAGGCCAGGCCAGGCGTCGCTTAAACTGTCCTCGGCTATTTATTTAACCCCCCGATCTCCTCGTTTGCTGCTGTTGCAATTAAAAACGCTGATATATGTTCTTTTTACAATTCAATAAATTTACGCAATGCTTTACTGTTGCCAGTCCTCGTCCTGGCTTTTAATGCAATATTTGTGTTCGCCTGCGCGCGCTTTTTGTATACAATTTATTTTGACTCTGTGGCGCGGCGAAACGAAACGAAACGAAACGATTCAGAATCTTGCAAACCAATGACAGTTTAATTAATTGCCGCACTGTAATGCGTTTTAAATTGTCATGTTTATACGGAAAAATGCTCGCCGAGGGCCGAGGACCGAGCCTTTTGGCTGGTTGTGGACACGGCACGTCCTTTATGGCCAATGTGTGTGTCTGTGTGGGTGGCTTAATGCCCGATTGCGGGACAATGGGGGAAAATCGAGAGTAATAAAGCAGCACAACTATATTTCCATTGAACTGGCAGCAAAGTGCTTTGGAGAAGTCAAAACAAACTGTTGCAGCGGAATGAGAATATCAGAAAGGTTTTCCAAGTCAATTAGAGGGTTTTATCTATTTTTTATTTCTTGAAAAGAAAATACAAAAAAGGGGGAAATTGTTAATAAGGTATAAAAGAGCATTAATAGGAAACTTGGTGTTTTTAGTCAACATTAACAAAAAAACGGACACGAAAAAAGAGTCTATGAAGGTTTCAAGTTGCCTTGAATAATACTCAATTTTCTTTAAAATATTTTTGTTTTTTAAATTAATAAAAATGCTTTTTAAAAAATAAATTAAATATTTTCCCAGTCAATAAAATAGCTTGTATATTCTCTGTTTATTTAAAAGACAATTAATAATACGGGGTACATGTTTGATAAGGCATTAAAGAGCAATAATAGAAAATGTTGTATTTTTAAATCTAAGAAGGTTTAAAGTAGCCTAAGATAATACTCAATTTACTTTTCATTTTTGAAAATAAATAACAGCTCATTTACCATCAATTTTAATTACTTAATATCGAAATTCTCCCATGGTAGACCGTTAATTCATGTGTGTGTTTATAGGCAGAAGGCTGGCTGGCTTGCTGGCCGGGTAATATTGTTTTACATTTGTGTTTCATTGTTTTTAATAATTGTTATTATTGTCCGAGGCTGTTTTTCGATTTCAACACCTACATATTTTCATAGGAATTTGCACATGCAGTTGTACACCCCTCACCCCCTCCTCTCGCATTGTTAATGCAATTTCAATGGCCGCAAACTACAACAACGGGCAATTTAAACGTCAACCGCAATGAGGAGGATCGAGTGAATATATATATATGAATATTCACATATTTATGCACCGCATCAGCGGCTCTGTGTGTGTGTGTTCGTTAAGCCTCGGAATGCAGCTGCTCTGATTTGATAAGACGCTTAAGTGCTTCGGTTGGACTAATTTATTAAAGTGCTTTATTAATGCCCTTACGAAATCCCGGCCCCAATTGCGTCGTGGCATCTGGATGCTCCTAATTGTAAGTCCTGCCCGAAGGAAAACAACGCCAGCTCAACGGGATATACAACACGAGGACAACGGCATTCAGCAGTCGCCAGTACAACAATGGCGGTCTGGGTCACATTTTCCAAGCCAATGCGCCTGCAACACGGCGAATGCGTAATATTAATAGGCGTCTACGTAAGCAAAATCTCTCGGGCCCCCCTCTTCCCGTTACACGTTACCATGGCTCATAGCCGTAGCTTTTGCCTTAATTGCAAAACGCCTTAAGGCTATAGACGCGTTCGAGCCTATATACACATGTCCATACATATGTAAGCGCATAATTATTACTTCGGAGGGTAGGCCTCAGAGTTGTCAAAGAATGAGGAGGTTCTCTTTGGCGTTAAATGATCCTTAATAATACGGATTAATTTGGTTATCTATTGTGAGAAGGCAAGGACGATGCCAAGCATAATTAGAGAGATGTGTTTTGATAATTAGCTGATGGAAAAGAAGAGTCTATTGCGTAATAAATACGAGGAATTCGGGGTGATTTCCTGAAACTAAGGATAAGATTTTAGGGCTTGTATTTCAAGTATTTGAAGTATTTCATTAATTTAAGGTTATATTTTATATAATTTATTTAGCTTAGAATAATATAAAAATAATTTAATATTTCATTGTATAATTAATTTGTAATTTTATTGTTAATCATTCACATCTAATCAAAAATAATTAAAACTATTGTTAACTATTTGCCAACACTACAAACTCCCCTTTACTCCTCCAAGAAAAATCATTTATCCTGTTTATATCTTTTACCTCAAGTCGTAGGGTAACTTCATTTAAATAAAAAAAAATGTTTAAAAACTATTTTAAATTAATTACCAACTCTACAATCCCCCCTCTACCTTTCTGAGATAACATTTACGCCCACTGCACTATGAATTCACCTTCATTATGTGCTCACCAAAATAAACACAAGCAGATGTACATATACTTCTATATATTTATATATATAGAGTCCTTCTGTCCATGGTACATATCCGCAAACATGCATTCTCATTGCCCAACAATTTGGCAACTCAATTTGAACTTGACTTCAATTAGTCTCCGAGGCGTGACACAAATTGTTTGTTATTGTTCTCCGGCCTGAAAGCCATTTAATCAAAGTAATGTAATTTTTCAATAATCGAATCTATATACGCAGACCGTAGCAATTATTTCAGGGCCTTTTCATTCAGACGACCCTGATTGGCAAACAATTTTAAATGAAAAAGTGCAGCGAACAAAAAAATTGGCAGCGAACAACAAATTAAGAATGCGATGAAAGGCGGCAATTAAACGGTAAAAATCCAGTGGCCAGGATGCGATTTTCCCCAGACTTCCCCTGCTGCTTCAGAATCCCCTGAATATCCTGGATGCTCTGCAGCAGTTACGTGTGCCAACTGTCAATGCAATCAGTAGCCGTAATGCTGCCCGGGCGGACAACTCAAAAATGTAAATCAAGCTTGCCTCTGATGACGCAGTCAGAAAATCATTAAAATGAGCCCACAATGGCACCGGCCAGCGAAGAGTCAGCAGCGGACAACAGGGACAGCGCAGCAAGGCTTAAAAAAAGGACGAGAGAGAGACGAGTGTTTATATTTGTGTCAAGCAATTAAAAAATCATTGCAGCAGCAGCAAACAACCGGGATAAGTTCCAGCATCCACCAGGTGATGGACTATAAAGTGATGCTTAACTTTTAAATGTTATTTAGTTTTACAAACCTATTAAAAATTATTTAAAGTCGGAATTAAGCTTGGGTTTAAATTAAAAATACTACGGAAGCATTTTATATATCTTAAAGAGCCAATATAAATATCTTTCATTAAATTTTTGTTGAAAGTAATTCAAAAAATGGTTTTTGAGCTCAGCAACTACATAATGTAGTATTTAAAAATTGTATAAAATTCAATGATAAATAATTTTTTATTGTACAAATAAATCCTGCTTTCCTGTTACCCTTTCAATGGGTATTGAGTATAAAATGCTCTTGTAATTGTAGAGCAGACGCGTCATATACACCCAAACGCGCATTACTCATACGCCCTGGTGGCCTGCTGCACCTTTTGTTAAAGCGAGTGCGAGTGCTGCTGGGCGGAAATTCAGGTGGAAAAAGGTAAAAGTGGGGTAGAGCAGAGGAAAGTGAAGAGGTTGGGCTGGCAAAAAGGCAGTGGCGTTGGCGGCAACTGAGATTTTGTCGTGGCGTTGTAAGTGAAAAGGATCACGACCACGCAAATGCGCAATTTATGTCGTCAGGTGCAGCCAACGGACACAGCTGTCCCGGCCCCTCGTCAGCACCTAGAGCTGCCCATAACGGAGGGGCGCAATTTCACCACCCCGTTAACCGAGTTGGCTATAGCTAGCCAACTATCTGAACCCATACCCAGCTCCCTCAGCACCGGTTCATCCACATTTCACATCCCTGGCGCGTGCAACACGTAAATGGCAGCGAAATTTATCAAACGCTTTATAGCCCGAAGGCAAGTCCGAAGTTTTTGGCTTGCTGCGGTGCGGTGTGGTGCGGAAAAGCCGGAAAATAAAAGAGGCTGAGGTGGCGGCACTCACACACGTGGCACACACGGGTTTGTTGGGCTTAATCTTGTTCACATGTCACTGCAGCTTGTTTGGTCATAAGTTGGCTGGCCGCCGCAGGAGGAGGAGGAATAGAAAAAAATAATTGACGTGAAATCTGGTCGATTACCACCCACTCCACTACTGACCGCCGCCCACTTTATATGCAGTTAATTACAGCGGCGCTGACCTTGCGTGCTGCATGCCCGCATTTTGGCTTTTGTTCTCTTGGCATGCCGCTCACGTCTGTGCCAAAAATCTTAATTTCTCTGCGGCTCTGCGTGTCCGTTTTCTTGGCCAACACCGTTTTCTTTTCTTTGCTATTTTTTTGGGTGCAGCTCTGCCCGTGGCCATCATTCATAATTGGCGTGCTGCACCTTTAAGGCGTATTTATGGCACAGTGGCATTATCGGGCCTGCCTGGTACTGGCTGCTAAATTGCCTGATATATATGTCCAATTTCATAGCAAAACTGGCCAGCAGAGGGGAATTTAAATGGAAGTTTATATTGGGGTCAAGAGAGGAATTTATAAATTGCATTGCAGCCATTCTCGGGGTGGGTGTGGTGTAAAGTTAAATAAAAAAATCCATCCCTTCGAATGCAATCTTAATTCATTTTCTAGAAAGCCCAAACATTGGCTCTCCGTTTTGTAATAACTAAATTGCATGATTCTCTTGTACTTTCACTGCAAAATTGGTTTGAAATGGAATTCCGCCCTTGGGAAAGTTTAGATTTCCAGTTGTGGGTATAATAAATATAGAATAAATAATTCTTGTTATTTTAGGCTGACTTTTTGTGGGCTAATAAATAAAGATACAATTTTTTCCTTGTTTTTCTATTGAAGTTTTTGTTTTTGCAAGAAATCTGCAGCTATTTTAATCTCGAAAAAATGTATTTAGCCAGTAAAAGTCATAACAATTTTAGCTTGAACTAAAATATCAAAATAAAAAGAGTTTAAAGGTTCCCAGGAATTTCTAGCATTTCAACACTTCCTCTTTTGGTTTCTATTTTATTTATCAAGACATTTTAAACCTTTGCTTTTCCCGTAAAGATATAAGCCCTAAACAAATTATAAGAATATGGAAATTAAAAATGGTTTGAGAAGGGAGAAAGGAAACTTGAATTCCTTTTCCGGGAAAGCTAACAAATTCCATTAATGCTCGTTAATCCCATCCGCAGTGTTTCACCCAAAGAGTTTTCCGCCCATTGTCTTGGTGGAAATTCCTGTGTCGCAGCCCACTGTTTTCCCCTACGACCTTCGGTGGGGAAATTTAAATTTTGATTACAAACTGTAAGCATGAAGCACTCCACCCACTCCGTGTCCTGGCCGCCAAGCAGAGCAATTATTTGGTGAGCTTGACAAGGTTAATGCAATTTGCTGCACCCAAAATCATTCAAATTTTCCAGGTGGGCGTCACGCATGCCTGGTTGAATAAATTATCATAAATGATTTCGTACAGTGTTTTTTTTTTCTCTGGCCGTAAAATGAATTTATATTATTAGCCATAGCTGCCCTGCTGCACTTTGTGCCTTTTTTCTTGGGCCGCCTCCAGCGGACTTTGCATACATTTTTAATTTCCCTAAGTGAAACGCCACAAGTTTTTAAATTGGACTTTTTCGCGTGAGTTCGCCCAAAGTGCCGGCTGATTTTCTATGCATTTTCCCATTTTCCCCATTTGATGTGTATATATGAGTACGCCCCATTGTTCTTCGTGGCCTTTTGTACCACGGCATGGAGCCTGCGGATCGCGACCTCACACACAACGGAGGGCCAGAGCTGTGGAGCCCCTTTTGGTTGCCGAGGAGAGCGCCGCTGGCTCATCATAAGTTTTGATTTTGAGCAGTGCTAGGAAAGGATGAGGGGCCTTACACTATGAGAAAATAATTTTGCATTAAATTATAAACTAAATTCAATATTAATCTATTCATTTAAAATTTTTAAATATTTGTAAAGCTTTAAGAAATCAATCTCTAAGCTTGTCTTGCCAGCATTTGTGATTTGCCTTAAATGGAAAATCTCTGAACGAATAAGGAGCATAAATTATATATTAAAAATATTATTAAAATATAAAAAATACATAATTTAAATGTCTAATCTATTTACTATCTTGTTTGAAACCTGTTATTTTCCTCAGTGCTCGCTGCATGCTTCATGCTGTGCTTTTGTTTGCCAGCCGCGGGCCAGGCGCGGAATTGCCTTTGCCGTTGCAACTTGCAAGTTGAGGAGCCGTCGTAGTGGTTCCTATGGAGGAGCCTGGAGGAGTATCTACAAACTAGCGGGTCTCGATGGTTCTGGGGATGCTTGGAGTGGTGTGCATGCTTGTTTTTTCTTTTTTTTTTTTTTTTAAGCCAGCCCCACTCTTTGTCTTGGGCACTGGCAAACTCTCTGACTTCGGCGACTGCATTAGACGCATAGCTGGCTTTTGACTTGCTCGTTATCGATTATGGCTTGCTGCCACGCCCCCGCTTGCCCACAAAAGGTTTGGCCAAAAGAGGCAAAAGAAGGTGGAAACTTTTTCAATAGTTGTTCCCAGGACATGCAGGATGTGCGGACACTTGATTGCTGCGCCCGCATGCGGCCATGTGCTTTGTGATTTGTGCGGACTTCTTTTTTTTTTTGGCCAGCTGTCAAAGCCTGGCCTGGCCTTTAAGCCATCTGCTGAGGACCGAAGGACAGACTCAGCAAAGGCAATGATTGAAATTTATGCGAAAATCAACAATTGAACGAGGGAGCTGGCCAAGACGAGCAAGTGGCTTTTATAGAAGAGATGAAGGAAAAATATTATCAACAGTAGATTGATAGGTTTCTGATTTTATTTCTAAGGGAATTGTATGTCATTTTTAGATAAATTAAATAATTCATTGAAGATACAAAATCTTTTGTGGGAATGCTTGGTATGTAATTTAAAATTATATTTAAGAGTGATTAGGTTACTTTTAAAAGCATTTTTTAAAGGGGAAATGTATAGAGTAGACTAGTAATATTTTTAATCCTTTACGGAATTATTCTGTTTTATTATATTGTTTAAAGTAATGCTTATCTCTAAAAATTCTTAGAAAATTCTCTGATTTGAATCCTTATCCTTAGTCTTAGGTCCTTTTCCCCTCTGACGATAAACCTATCGATAGACTTCCAGCTGACCCTTTTTCCTTGAAGAGTTTTAGGCTTTTTCCCCCCCACATGTGTGTTAGCTCGTGTTATAAGTTCTCTAAGAGCAGCCCGTTCTCTTAGCCACTTTTGCAAGCTCTCGAGTCAGCCAACTCTCGCTCGACCATAAAAAGCTAAGACCTAATTCCCGACTTGCCCTCTCGTCCCAGGCCGCAGCTCGTGCTAATTGTTGGTATTGTTTCCCTTAGCCAGCAACTCCCACAGTGCCGTGAATGGGTGAGTGAGTGAGTGAATGAGAGCGAGAGAAAATGAAAGTGCTTGCATGCAAAAATGCGACCCCACCGCCCACTCTCCGGCCCCCCCAAGGACGTCCAAGGAAGAGGGAGCAAAACAAAGAAGCCAAAAGGCGAGCGCCGACGCCTTTGATTTTTAGGCCAAGTGACCAAGTTTCTCACCCATTTTGGAGTGGGACGCTGACCGCAAAAAACTAAAGAACGCTGAAAGCTGAACGCCAAAACCTCGTATATAGTTTTATGGAACACACACACACACACACTCGGAACACTCACCGAAATTATACCAAAATATTCAAATTTATATTGATTTTGCTGCGCTGACGTGAAAACACTCACTTAAACTTAAACTTAAAAAAATATATTATGGAAAATGCAGAGTGCAGGAATGCATGCGAATCTCGGGACTCACCTTGAAGGCCTTGAACGAGGAGACCACATAGAAGGCCCCATCCTCCAGCTCATCCAGATGGTACTTGCGATCCCCGTCCATGGAGAAGACATAGCGTGCACCCCGCGGCAGGTCCATCTTGGGTGAGATCTTGTCCAGCAGGTTGTCCAGCGAGGTCACATCCCGGCCCGGACGATAGCGCAGCTCGACGCCGGGAAAGAAGGGATCTCCATTGCGATAGAACACCACCCGGCGTGCCTTCCAGTACGAGAGATTGTTGTAACGCGCGGCCGCTGCACTGGAGATCTCTGGCCGGGACTTGGAACGCACCAGCGGCACCACTGGCGGCTGCTCCGAGGTCTCGCTCATGTTGTCCGGATAGCCGGGACTGATGGCACGACTCTGGCGGCCACTGGTTGCTCCGCCTACGCCGTTCCGCTGCTGCCAGTAGTCCGGCACCTGGCGATCGGGTAATCCCACCACCTGCTCGGCGGCTGCTAAGTCCTCCTCCTCGTCATCGTGGGCATTCTGAATCCGAAAGCTGGAGGACACAGGGCGCTTGGAGGGACTCTTGGTCGGACTGCTGCGGTTGCTATCGTGTCCGTTCCCGTTCCCGTTTCCGTTGATGTTGCTGCCGTGCTTGTTGCCGTGGCCGTTGTGCTGCAGATTATCATCCAAATGGGGCTGCGTCGGTGGCGGCGAAACGTTTCCCTCGAGCGGTGCGTTCGGACTAATTTGTGGCATTGTTTGGCCGCTCAGAACGGACTCGTTACTGCCAGCTGCTAAGCCATCGCCAGCACCTACTCCTCCTCTGGCTTCACTTCCTCCTCCCCCGCCTGCTCCTCCTCCACCGCCGACATCCACCTCATCCTCGATGTTATGGGCCTGGCTCAGGCTGGTCATATAGTCGTCGTTCTCTTCGTGGGACATTGTCCTGGTGTTGGTGTGCAGAAGCACTCACTTCGGCGTTCTCTTAAGGCACTTTCCCTGGCTCACCACCTGGCTTTTGGCTTAGTTCACCTGGCTCACTTGGCTCACTTTTGGCCCACCTTGCGTGTGCTCGGTTTGTTGTGGTCAAAGGAATCGCTAAGGGCAGCGTCGTCGCGTCGACGCAATGCAAAAATGTGGAGCGCAAAAAACGTGAAGCCACTTCTTGGAGTTTTCTTCTCAGCTTTCGTTTTCGCCCGCAGTCGCTGGTTGTCCAGCGCGGAGCCAAGGAGCTCTTAGCTGCAAATTAGAAATATTTGAAAGTGATTTTCAACTCATTTTGGGAATTTCTCACCTCATTACAAAGCATTTTTAAAATAATTCAAATCAATGCCAATTTCAATTAGGGTTGGGTTTTTGGTTTTTTTTTACAAACAGATTATTTTAAAAAATTTAAGCACTATTAAGATAAAGTTTTCATATTCTTTGTTATTTTTATACTATTAATTTCATAGCCTTCAACTACAAGACTAAAGGGAGAACATATAAGGCACATTTTTACTGATTTTTAAAGCTTGTAAATTTATTTAATATTATTTTGTTAAGATTTTACAAATTCATAGCCCAAAGTTTCTTAGTTTAAATATTAAAATATAAATATAATTGTGGAACTCGAATATTTGTTATATTTTACTTAAAAATCAGTCAGAAACTCAACCTTCTTATAAAGTTAAGCAAAAGATGTTAAGATATATTAATAAAGCTTCTATTTAAATTCAAGACAGGCCTAAATATTATTTCAAAAACAGAACAGAGCGGACGTGTAAAATAATTTGCCCTGAAGACGTTGACGTTAGTTCAACCGAAATATATCGGACCAAACTGAATAAAAAGCTTTTTATTTATGTTGATACTCCACC
>JAEIIJ010019062.1:0-10509 GCA_018904815.1 Drosophila ogumai | reverse complement strand
TTTCTCAAATTTCCTTTTTTTAATATAGAAAATAATTTCTCATCACTGCTGTGCTTTGTGTGCTCTGGTTTAGGTCTCAGGCGTCTGGCGCTCAGAATTCTGTGTTCAGTTCAGTAGGTGACACCAATGCGCCTAGGTGTTCTGGCCGGCCCACGACGTCTGGCCTATATAGAGCGGCCTATAGGTACTATATAGCTACGCCCATCATCCTCCGACTTTGCCATCCGGGCATCCTCGATGCAGTGCAGCAGACTGCGTGCACTTGACGCTATTGCTCCACTTTTCTTCCGGCTGCAAGGGTTCGTGTGCGTGCATACAGTGGACGTCATAAAAATAGTATTAGTGGGAGGGTCAGCATATCAGAAAAAAAGAATTCATTTAATTTTCTAACTAAACTAAGTAACTAACCAATTTCATAAGGAAATACTTTTCAAATTATTTTAAATATTCCAATCCTTTTTAAATATTTCCCAAAATTGTGAAAAAGAGTGTCATACGGGGGGTGGGCCTACATTATCCTACAAAAACCCAACCCCATTTACCGCCTTAGGCAAACGACACTCTGGGGGTGTGCCATTAGTGTCGCGGTGCGTTGCCATAAAAAAGTTGCAGCCAAGTAAAGTTAAAACAATTCGCACAGTGCGTGCCGCTGGCTTGCAGATAGATTCCCGATATCCGCATGCTGATGTAAAGTTTTCATCTGCCTTTCGGAACTTTGGCTCCTTTCTTACACATAATTATGCAAAAGTTAAAAGCAGCCAACGTCGTCGAGTCGAATTTGGTATTCCAGCGTCTCGCCATTCAGCCAGGTAGAAAATCAGTCAGCACTTAAACTGTCGCTGTCGCGTTAAATTATGCAAATAAGGTGGCGAGTCCTGGCAAGGTGAGCCCGTGAAAAGTGTGAGAAAATGTAAGAAAAATGCATGGAGAAAAATTCAACACATTTGCATTGGACATCCATCTTCGGCTGAGCATTTACTGTTGGACGTTTTCTTCCTTTTCGGGCTTTATAATTGCTTCCTGCTTGGCTCCTGCGAAATGCGGCCTAAATGTGTGTTGGCTGGCCACTTGATGCCAATTGGTTGGAAATTGCGTAAACACGTCGAGAGTGTGTGTGTGTGTGTAAAGTCAGAGGGC
Organism: Drosophila ogumai; assembly: GCA_018904815.1. NCBI lineage: Eukaryota > Metazoa > Arthropoda > Insecta > Diptera > Drosophilidae > Drosophila > Drosophila ogumai. The sequence goes on along the minus strand of JAEIIJ010019062.1, from coordinate 9,372 downwards.
GTCGTTCTAAGGAGGCATTCCCACTCGGACCGCATTTAATTGCAAGTGACTTCAAGGGGCGGCGGGTAATAATTATGAGGCCTACACGAGCCCTCATTGTGGGGGAATGCTGCTCGCTGGGATTCCCTGGTTCTCAGGAATTTCATGTTTGATGTTAGCCCTTAAGTGTGGCATGTAATAATCAGCTAATGCGAATAATTGCCTAATTGAAATCTGTAATTCGATTAAGGTTTCAAGAGAAAGCTATTAATATCCTTGTTGTGGTAACTTGAGGGGATTAACGCGTCTTAAAAGAGCGAGCTAACATTAGTTTTACTTAACTGCTTACTTGATTCTTACAAGTATACATTATTAAAAGTTAATTACCATAAATATAATGTCTTTTAAATTACAAAATAAATTTACAGCTCAATTAGGAAACATGTTTCTTTATTTACCCACCATCTGTCCTGGCTTATTTATCAGTTATCAGTTATCAGTTATCTCTTCAACCCCTTCGAGGGGAAAACATAAAGCTAATGGCTATTGTCGCCTCGTTATGGGTTCGTGGCAATTGGCCGGCACTTTATATGTATAGGCGACGGGCCGGCACTTAATTACATGTGTACTACGCTCGCGGCATGTCCTCGGCTGTCAATTATGGTGTGTCCGACATGTGTACTCCATCTGCAACTGCCTGGGACGGGGGGCACTGGTAAAGGACAGCTCCTCCGGCCTCGGAATGAGTATCAATCACAGCGAACATGTTAAAATAATTCCATTTCACAACTGAAATTAAATGCAGTCGCGTGCCGGGCGCATTTACATGACACGACTATTAAATTAAAAAACATGAATGGACACAGACACTGAAGTGATTGTCCTGCGGGGTGGGGGGAAAATAATGTTACAATGCAAAAAAAATACAGAACTTAAATCAAATTTAACAATACGCAAGAGCAGGATAATCTTAACATAAATAACAATTAAGCTAAATTTAATTAGAGATATTATTATTAAAAAGAAATTTTAAAAGTAACCGAATAACTTGATGTGTGAAGGCCAAGTTTTACTCTGAACTCCTGCCAGAAAAGTGTATAAACTATTTAAAAACATATTTTTTTCAGTGCCAAGGCAGCACATGCCATCGTTTAGTCAGCGGCAATCGGTGGCAATAAAAATGGTTTATTGACATGCCAGCGCCATGGCTCAATGTTTGCTTTTAATTTCAGCCCTGTCATAATTTATCAATTGCCAGCTAATTGTTTTCTCATATTCACACTGGCTTTTCCTTTTATTTACTTTCAGCCTCGATCAAAATGATGGCCACGTCACAGGATTATTTTGGCAATCCGTACGCCCTTTTTCGCGGACCGCCGACCACATTGCGTCCGCGCGAATCGCCCGTGGGCGTTGGCCTCGCCCATACCCACGGCCATGGGCATATGCATGGCCATGCCCACCCGCATGCCCACGGGCACGGCCATCATGGTCACGCCCACTCGCACTATGCGGCCTTGGACTTGCAGACGCCGCACAAGCGGAATATCGAAACGGATGTGCGGGCCCCACCGCCGCCATTGCCGCCGCCGCCGCTTCCGCTTCCGGCAGCATCGCCTAGGTAAGCCTCCCCCCGAGACAAAACAAAAAACAAAAACAAACAAAACGGGGGAGGAAGATGAGAAAGTGGACGGAGACCAGACAAGCAAAGAATTGAAGAGAAATCAAAAGCTAAAAAATGCATATCATCAGCAACACTCCCATCAACACTTCTCTGCTAAGTCTGCAATCAACACAACAAAGTCAACATCAGTTTTACGTTTTCTTTGAGTTCAAGTTCGAGTTGAAGTAACACTTAAAAAATGCCCTTAAATAATCACGCCCAGAAGAAATTAAACGTAGAGTAAAGTAGAAAGTCACTAAAAGATATCAGCTTTCATTTTCGATTTGCCAATGGACTTTGAACCCATCAACTAAAAGCTTAACTATAAACTAGAGAAATATCAAGAGAGAGAAATATAATGAATAACCTATATATCACAGAGTAAAAGTGTTTGCTACCCTAACGAAATGTAAACTAGAAACCTACTATAGTGTTTAAATTCCTCACTAAGTAGAAGCCTAAAAACTGCAAGAAGTAACACCAATTTAATGAATACCAATAGCCGACTTGATAAAGTTAATACCATAAGCTTATCCTAGACCTAAGGCAGAGCATTTCGGAAGGCACTTGTACCGTTCTAGACTTAAGTAACCGAAAGTATACGTAATCCAAGCAATCCAATAACAATAACTAAGTAGAGACTTTTCTTCGAAATATACCAACTTTATTCAGATATTTGAAATATATTTAGAGGTATTAGAATATATATAGCCAGAGCCACAGAGTCGAAGAACTTGCATATATTTAGTAGATGAACACAGCTAAAGACAAGGGTCCACATGCTACCCTGTAATTACTAGCAATACTTAATAACCAAGCACATAGTAGCGCAATAATAGTTATTAACCAAGCAAAAGTATACGTAAATCGAAAACGAAGAATTTCCCCTAGCCTAACACTGACACCGACACTCCTCTTCGAAAGCAATACGATAAACAATAATTAACATATGCATATAGTATACCGTATACCAGTAACCACTACTAGTAGCCCTAAGACCGAGCACCTTGGCGAGACATGCACCCAATGTAAAATGCAGAAATTAATTACCACGAGTACAAACTGTAAAGGAAAACCCCTATTGAAGCTCAATTGGCCAGACCACATAACTTTTCCCCCTAGTAACCTAAGCCCACGTAGTCCTAAGTAATCAATTGTAAGGCAAACACTTTTCAAGTGAGTGAAAAATCAAGCAAACTGTGACAATTCGAGGCGTGTGACGATGGAGCAACCCCCAAAAAGATCATCAATCAACATTCCAAACCCCTCTCGCGGAGGAGCTGCTCTTCAATCAACACTCAACCCGAACTGGTGCCGAAAGGCCCAGCAACCTAAAGTTAGTCCCAATTCTAATCTAAAGTAACCAAAGTTATTTAGCCACCATTTCTCTCTCGTAAGTCTAGTTAAAAAGCAAAAAAGTTAAAAATGAAAAGCTAAAACCAAATCTGCAATCAACAACCCACAAAAAAATTCCCACCAACTGGCGCGGTAAGTGAAGAGCCATTTTAATCCTAGCCTTAAGCCTCCTAGCCACCGACTAGCCAAGTAGTGACTGTCCTCGTAGTGCTAACCACATAGAACTCAACTGCATTTGGATGATGACGGGCGGCATAGAGTCCAGCTGGGAGGCGCCACCGATGATCGGCGCTGCATGTGATAAGCAAGTGTACGAAAAATAAAGCAATCAGTAGCTATCCGGCCATAGGCCCTCGAAAAAACCTAACTTAGCTGCATTGTGCGCATGCCAAACCAAATGAAAAATACGATACATTAAATCTAAAACAAAAAGAAACTGAAAATAGTAAACACTATCCGCCGCAACATGCAACGAAAATCGCGTTATTAACATGCAATTTCTTTCGTGAATTAAGCCGCACATGCAACATGGGCGAGAGAAAAAATTGAGTAATTATTTTACAAGGTCCTGGGGAAGTCTAAATGTAGGTATTTCCCTTAACCCATCGCGTTACACGATCCCCTGCCGGGCGATAATCAAATCAAAACGGAAATGTCTCAACAAGCGTCTTAAATATGCACAAAGTGCAATGGCAAGTTCACATGCTAGAGTTCCATTAAATGCGTTACCTGTAATTGTGGTAACACCTAGCATTTGAATTGAGCAATTGGTCACACCGGATGCGAGTAATCCAGGTCCTTGGTCACACAGCGGTGCGAAAAGTTGTATACACTTTATATTGCTATAGGGAGGTTTTACTAATATTTAATTTAATTTTCTGAGTAAAAAATACAGAATAAGAAAAGGTAGTATATATTTATGTAACATATATAAGTGGAGCAATTGGTCACACTGATCAAGAGTAATCCTTGGCCATCCTGCCAGGCGAAAAGTTATTAAGGCTTGGGGGTACTTTGATTGATAAACGTTTCTTGGGCTCAACACAGTAAAAAATTAAAAAATAAAATCTTAAAAAAAATCAATTTGAACTAAATTACTAACTATGGTCACACCTTATTTAGTAGACATGCTGTTCACACCGAACCAGCGTAATTCAAGCCCTTGGCCACACTGATGTGGAAAGGCAATTAAAACCGTAAAACCATTCAAAAATATTTTTTTAGAGAAGGTTTCTTTATTCAGACATTAATATAAATTATTAAAATAATTCCTTAACCATGGGTTTACCTAAAATCATTTATATTTACCTTGAGATTTTGGGAAATATAGTTTACTTATAGATTTAATGAAAATATATATTTAAACCAATTCTAATTTAGGAGAATAAGAACAGCAGCTACGGCTTAAGAGTATTTATAATTAATTAAAGCTCATATGTATAAGCGCCAACTTCACGTAGGCATTTCTACTCTCATTTGATTTTCAGTCAGTAAACGGAACATGTTCATTTATTGAAACAGTCGTTTTCAGCGTGTGTGTACAGCCATTCGCCAAGTTTTATTTCTCTCTGCCCGTAAGCCTGACGTGTTGCATGGCATGTTGCCAACTTGGGTCATGCCTTTCCGTCCCAGCGATTTACTGCCGCCATGTGATTAAGTAACACGTGTAACTGCCAAAATCGCTAGCCCTGCCCAGGTATGCCGGCAGCTGAAACATGGTAATTTGCCGTGCAACGCATAAAGTGAATCTGGCTTGAAATTAGTCTGAGCCAATATCCATGGAGTTTTAAAGCCGATCCTAAAAGAAACGTTATTTCCCTTCTCATTTTCGCTATTTTAGGGCTAATAACGTAGAGTCTTGTGGATCGTAAAAACCTTTTATTTTGTAACTTGATACACGAGGGGATGCCTTAGCTCTGAGGCTGCAACTAAACTATTAAAATTTATTTTCTAGGAATTCTTAAGAATTTTTGTATTAAAATTTGTGATAATTCAAGCTTAAAAGAAGGTTTTAATACTTAAGGAATTTGTAGTGTACTTATTTTCATTAAATTAAATACAGCTCATTGCGTTTTCTTGGCCAGAAGCCCTCCGTTTGTTTTAGTCTTAGCCTGGCTAAGCGACAATTTGGTGGCGTTTAAGGACTTTGCCGGATTAAATGACTCACTGAAGGCCCCGGAGTAATCATAATAACCATAATAATAATGATGCGATGGCCCCAAGTCATGTTACACCATTAGCGCAGAATGCAGAACCCAGATTCCAGAGCCCAGAGCCCAGAGTCCAGCCTCCAGAGGAGACCCTACCCCAGCCGAGAGGTGGGCTGCCCTGTAAATGCAATTTAATTCTGAGACTGCGAACGCCACTTGGCCAGGTCTAATGAATGCAGCAGACTGTGGAACTGGCACAGGACGAATACAAAAGGCCGTTGCTTACTCCGGAGTCCCGAGTCTCGTCCCTCGGTGTTGTTGGGGTTGCAAACAAGCCAGCCAGCTTCCTGGCGATAAAAGTGCGTATCTCATCCTGCCTCTTTCTGCTGGCTCTTTAAGTGAAAAGGAATCGCCCGTGGTTATGGGCAGGTCTTAACCTGTAATTAAAAACTGGTTAGCCCACATCCTTCCGTTGGAATTATGTGCACTTATCCGGCTGAGCCGGAAGCCCGGGCAATCGAGTCCAAATTGTTATTGACCTGCTCTGCAGGCACTTTCGAGTGTCAAGTGTAATTGCGGAAGTGTCCGTAAAAATGGATGATTGGGGGCTCCCCCCAACACCTGCGGCCACACAGTAGAGTCAATAAATCAGAATTCAGTAAAGCAGTTAGCTATAGCCTAACCACTTTAAGGCCAGGCCACCAGTGTTCACTGCCAACAATTCCCAGCACAGCTTTTGCCACTTGGTTTTTGCCAGTTACATGGTTCAACTTTTTGCGGGCTAAAATGTTTTGAACCCTTTCCCCCTTCCGGAAGCAAAGCCAACAAGCTGGTTTTTGTTTTTTTGTCCAGGCAGTTACACTTTAAAGAAAATCGAGTTAAAAAAAAGTTTAATATAGCTGGGAGAGTAAATATATTTTTTAAATCGAACCTTATAGAAATGATAAAATACAAATTAATCAATTTGAAGGGAATTTAGAGTTTTGACTTGTCGAAAAAGGTTTATTTCAAGTGTATTTCCAACACATTTTTCCCTTCCTTTGGCATTTCCTTGTGGGCAAAGTTTGTCTGTGGAAAACGTGGTGTAAAACGCAGCGTGTCGTCGGGCAACTCCCGCTAATTGGATAAGAATCAGATGTTGGCACTTCATAAACTGCCAGCGCGGGCTCATTAGGGTCTGAGGTCAAGACAGTAGCAGAAAGGCCAGCAATGCTGGTCAACAAATTTAAGAGATGGTCAGTGAAAGATATAAAACAAAATTAGAAATGGTTAAATTGGTTAAATAAAGATTTTCTAAGCTTGTTTTTCATAAAAAAAGAAGTCTCTTTAAATGTCTAAATAACTTTAATTTGATTCCCCAAAACATTCCAACTAATTGCCAAGCAATCTGTGTGCTTCGGGAGCTAACAAATTGGCAATGAATTTGATTTCAAGCTGGGCCATTCGGTTGCCATTTAATAATTTATTAAAGCAATGCCATCAAAGAGGGGCTTAAGGACAGACACAAACAGTTCGAGGCAAAGGTGCTGCTGCAAAGCCCCCCATAGAACTACGCTTTGTAATTAACTTTTGGCAACTGGCAAGTAAGGATTTTCCAGGCGAAGAGCTTTCCGAAGATGTCACCTCGAAATGAAAATGAAATGCAGGCAAAAGAATAAAAGGAAAAGGTTGATTTTCGAGTGCAGCTGAGTGTGGGCAATGGCACAAATCATAATTTCAAATACATATTTTGCAGGGAATGTGTGGGTGTTTTCCCAAAAGCAAACCGAAAAGGCTCAGACTTGCCTCCCTCGGCTCATCATCAGCTTTTGTATTGTGTGACATCTCACAGAACTTTTCGCCTGCAGTTGATGCTTCACTTGATTTACTGCTGATTACATATTATTTGCCGCAAAATGTCTGTGGACGAGGTAGGGTAAATCCTGCTCAACTACATATGTATTCCCCGTCTGCAGCTCAAGATTTTGCAATTAGAGTGCGCACTGAGACCGGGCGTAATATTAATCAGGTGTTTATTTGCAATTGAATTAGTTTAATTAAACGGAAAGCGGCCACGTCGAAGGTGCGTGCAATTGCAAATTTAATTACATTATTTATAATACGTCCCTAAGGCCACCGAATGAGTCAGCTTCAGCTGCAGCTTCAGCTTCAGCTGCAGCTTCAGTCCTCGGTACGGCTACGTGATTACGCATACGCACTGTGGCCGCCAAGACAGTGCTGCAATTGGGGGGAAAAATATGCATACATAAATTACATTGCTTGACAACAATTTGGGTCACTTAGCGCTCTGCAGAATGTAATATGCGTCGGACTTTTAAAATTGCCAGACAAATGTGCGTGTGCCTGGTGACTACTCCTCGGTGACTCCACAATGGCAAATCACAAGCGCTTGACTTGCCAGCTTACACAGTTACGTGCATCGCCCTGGAAGTTGAGAATGATTACACGGAAATGGAAAAACCCAGCACCCACCCACAGACAGTTGTGCCCCCAACGTGTTCCTCTTGGGACATGTCAACGTTTCACTGGTGAAAATCAAGTGGAAATTATCTTGAGAAATCGGGTGTTACAATTGAGGTATTAATAATTCTGGGAAATTTATTTATTTATTATTATTTGAGTTTTAAAATATTCAAATAAATTTTAAAGATGATAGAAACAAATAAATTAAAAATAAGAAATATATTATTTGTAAAACTATTCACATTTTGAGCTTAAAAAAGGGATTTTATAGACACGGTTAAAGCTTTTTAAAAGTATTCTTTCCAAAAATTAAGTTAAATAAATGCAACTTAAAAAGTTATTGTATTATAAGTTTTTAACTTAAATATTTCACCTTTTAAGATTTATTCAGTAGAGTCTTTTGGTGTTAATTTCTTCTCTCAGTGTACCAAAGGATGCGTCTGAGTGTTGCATATTTCATTAAAAATATTGCATGGCATCCAGCAGTGCAACCCTCGCTTCGTTTTGGTTCTAGTTTAAGGCCCAGACCGATGTTAAGCAGTGGCAAAATGGCGCACACCGATGCTCGACACGCACACACATGCGTAACACTTAGGCGCCTTGCCAACAAGAAGTGCGTAAGTGCGTGAGGGGGTGGTTTAGAGGGTGTGCACTGAGAGAAAGTAAACAAAAATAAAGTAAAAAAATCTTATAGATGAGTAAAAGTAAATAAACATATTCTAAAACAACAGATTTTCTAAAAATTTAAATTTAAATTAAAATTGTTAATTTTTACAAAAATAAAATTTTGTAGATACAATTTCAGGGTTTCAAAAACCCCAGTGATTTTAAAATAAAATTTTCATTATTTTTATAGTTTTTTCTTGACTTTTCCCTAATTTTTCTCTGTGTATTTTGGGGGTGGCTCTGGTGCTTCTTGCATTGCGTGAGTGGGCAGCCCCATTTCGCTGGGAGAAGAAGTCAAGAGGGCTGAGCTGCGTCATTTGTGCGTGGGCGTTCGAGTTGCGTACCGCCCTCATACCCGCCGCCATTTTCCAACCCCCATAAGAGAGGGGGGGGTGAGGAGGTACCCCACCTCCATTTGTTCATTTGTTTGTTTCTTCACTTGCAAAAGTGAAACTTTTTCCTTTGGGGTTCGGGAGCTGTAAAACTTGCGGCCAACGACGACGAGTTTTCTCGCAGCCTAATGCAACTTATTGAATTTTCGAGTGCATGGCTTAGTTGATTTTCCTCCCGTTCTTTTTTTTCCCTGCATCTTTTAATTAATGCAGCCAGCTGCACTTGAGCTAGTACAAGCAGAAAACATGTGCAAATACATATATATATGTACACATATACACATTTAATAGAAGCAAATGCCTTTTGTTCGGCCCGTCCCTCGGGGGGCCAGGGGAATTTGTTGCCTACTTTTGTGCGGCGTCTCGAGCCAGCCTCAAAGTATGCCCGCCCCGCCCACTCCTCGGCGCCGCGCCCACCTGGCATTGGCAACCACCAAACAGCGGAATTGAGTGTAAAAAACAACAAACATTATGAGCGGAATGAATAGTAAGAATAGAGAAAACGCCAAGGAAGAGACGCAAACGGACAGCCGAGGAACATGTAACAATATTTCCAACGCCGCACAGTAGCGCCTCTCGAACAATTAGCGTTGCAAAAATCAAAAAAGTCATGTTCGCAAAAACGATTTTAACCATACTTATTCGACAGGAAATTTAACAAGGATTCAGAATCAGCAATAAAATCAATTTTAAGATTTTTTTT